>CM037853.1:221002202-221223323 GCA_021234595.1 Delia radicum | reverse complement strand
TTCAAGTGCTCTCCGATTTGGATGACGACGTTAGCGTGGAAGATGACGTGGCTACTGAAAGGAAAACCAAGGTTCCTCCAATAATTGTTGACAGCTGTCACATGTTTGCAGACATCATTGGGCTACTGGGCCCTGATTCCAAGTATAAAAGGATGTCAATAGGAACAAAAGTAATGCCAAACACTTTGGATGAGTATGAGGAAGTTATTGGAAAACTTAAAACGAAAGACATAAAATTTTTTACGCATCCAATTAAGGATGGTAAAAAATTTAAACTTATGCTTTTTGGCCTTCCGCAAATCGATGTGAGGGTGATCTTAGACGAATTCAAAAATACGTACAACGTAGAACCCGAAAGCATAAAAGAGGTTAAGACTTCACGCTCGAGCCAAAACGATGCATTGTATATGATCGAATTTAGCAGAAATCAGATTTCTAAAAAAGAGGTAACAAAAATAAAATATTTCAGTGGTATAGTAGTACACTGGAGAAATCCTCGTCGCATTGCACAGGGCCCAACTCAGTGCTCAAAATGTGCCATGTATGGTCATGGAGCATCAAATTGTTTCAGAAAAATTACTTGTCTAGGGTGTGGAGGAGCACATGACTTTACATCTTGTCAGATGAACAAAACTTCATCTGAAGGCCCCGTTATATACAAATGCTTTAATTGCATTGAAAACAATTTTAAAAATGTAAATCATCGTGCGGATGATGCAAAATGCCCATCTCGACACGAATATATGGAGATTCGTCAAAGAATAACAAATAAACAAAGAGTTAACAGAAAACCTCAACGTGAGGAAACTGACTCTTATATTCGGGATGGAGATTTTCGTCCACATAGTCGTAATGATGACATGCCATTAACTAGTAGAGAACATAGTTTTCCCCAAGTAAAACGCAAAAATGTAAGTAGTCGTAATGTTGAGTTGCCCTCGTTTAGTAAAGCGCCCAAAACTAGTATTAAAGATCCATATGCAGCTACTGCCAGGATGGCTCAAAATAATGAAAATGAAGATAACGACTTATCTAATGAAAAACTATTAGAAATTTTCTTTAATGCAATAGATGCACTAGAAAAGTGCAAAACAAAGTATGACAAAATGCGTGTACTGGGAATGATGCTAAAACATGTCATATAAACAAATAACAATGAATAAGCTTAATGTTATGCACTGGAATGCACAAGGTATAACAAACTCAACGCTCATCTATCAATTAGAACACCTGTTAAACCAAAAACATGTAGATATCATTTTTATTAATGAAACATTCTTAAAACAAAAACACAAATTTAAAATGTCAAATTACAAAATTTATAGACAAGATCGATTAACACATGGAGGGGGTGTGTTAATAGCAATCAAAGCTACTATACCACACCAGCTTATTCCAAATATTGCTACATCAAGTATTGAAAATGTTTCCATTATTATTCTTGTTAATAATCGCCCAATAAGATTTACGTCTGCTTACTGTCCACAATATGAAAAAACGTTTGTTGATGATATAAACAGAATCACTACTTCATCATCTGAATTTTTTGTTTTCGGCGATTTTAACGCACACCACACCAGTTGGAATTGTGTTTAAAAATAATACCGCAGGTAGAAAACTATATAACCACCAGTTAAATTCCAGTTATTACATCCATTCATCTAATAACTTCACACGGTTTGGTCAACGTTTAACTCACACTCAACCATCAGTAGTCGATCTCCTACTCACAAATTCTAGATTAAATGTTTCACCTTTAGAAACACATCCTGGTTTACTGAGTTCCGATCACGTCCCAATAACATGCCAAATTTATGGCTCATTTTTGGAAACAAAAACATTAGTCACGATGTATAACAAAGCAAATTGGAATGCAATAAGTAAATGGGTAGATGAAGAATTCCGAAAAAACAATTTAACAGCTGCAATTATAACTGAATCAAACATTGAACAAATCGTAAGTAAAATTACTCACATAATTCAAGATGCTTCCAAAAAAATTCCAATTAAAGAAAAACAAATTTGGCAGAAAAAAACTCTCACAAATATCATTATATTTGATCGGACAACGAAATAGGTTTAGGCGTAAATTACAAAGATGTAATAACTCTTTGGAAAGACCGTTTTTATTATCTACTTTAAAACAGCTGAACATTTTGATAAGCACACATGTATCAAATGATAGAAATGATAACTGGAATAATTTCCTGGAAAGATTGCCAGCTGGAAACAAAAATTTTGGATGTTAAATAGAGCAATGAGAGGAAACAAAACAGGTGTTGGAAGTTTGCTAATAAACGGCGTGGAAGTAGTCAATAATGAAACTAAAGCTAATGCTATAGCAGATGTTTTCGAAAGTTCACATCAATTAACCCTAAACATACCGTCGTCTGCTGATCGAATGGTATTAAAACATATTAAGTGGTTAGATTCTCAACCAATTTCTAATATCTTGACACATGAACTGACTACAGTAGATGAAGTCAAATATTACGTTAATAGTCAAAAAAACTCTAAAGCGCCCGGAATAGATGGGATAAAACCGATAATCTTAAAAAAAAATGTCAAATACATTTTTCGGTACTCTTACTAATATCTTCAATTGGTGTTTACGGAATGGATATTTTCCGAAACAATTTAAAAAGGCTAAGGTACTACCAATACTAAAACCTGGTAAAGAAAGAAAATCGCCTACAAGCTACCGGCCCATTAGTATGCTAAATGGTCTGGACAAAATTTTCGAAAAAAATAATTTTAAGAAGGATAAATGAACATACAGAAGAAAACAATATCTTGAGTAGAGAACAGTTTGGCTTTAGGAAAGAACATTCGACAATTCATCAAGTGAAAAGAATTGTAAATATGATCAACAACAACAAAAATCAACGCAAAAGTACTGGAGTTGTTTTTCTTGATATAGAGAAAGCTTTTGACTCTATATGGCACAACGGTGTTATTTTTAAACTAAACAAATTTCGATACCCAATTTACTTACAAAAAATAGTAAAAAGCTTTTAACGGAAAGATACTTTGAGGTCAATATAGACAATGCAATTTCGTCTCAAAGGAAATCCCTGCGGGCGTCCCTCAAGGATCAATTTTGTCTCCGACTCTATATGCCATATATACATCGGACTTCAAAACTCAAAGAAATCAATCTGCAGCATTTTACGCCGATGACACCGCTATAATAACGAGTGGCAAAGTTTCAAATGCAATCGTTAAAAATATGAAAAAAGCGCTAATACACACTGAAAAATATTTCAATAAATGGAAAATAAAAATCAATCAAGACAAAACTCAGGCTACTATTTTCCCTTTCAATAAGTCACCAAAGAGAATTCCGCGAACAACTCTTAATATTCAAGGGTCTGAAATTTCATTACTCGACTCAGTCAAATATTTGGGAGTAATTTTTGATAAGAAATTGACTTTTAAACAACATGTCCTGCAATCGTGTGATAAAGCCTTAAAATGCGGGAGAGCTCTTTATCCCCTGCTTAACTGGAAGTCTAAGCTTAATCAAAAAAACAAACTGCTGCTGTATAAAATGTGTATAAGACCGATTATGACATATGGCTGTCAAGTCTGGTCAACGAGATGTGCCAAAACTTATCTCAAAAAGCCACAGATTATTCAGAATAAAAACTTAAAAATAATTTTTAATCTTCCAAGGCGATATTCAACTTATCGTTTACATAATAATTTTAAACAAGAAATGTTTAAATCTGTCATAGAAAAACTTACAACAAGATTCGAAGCCAGGAACAGGTCTTCAAATTTTGATCTCATAAGAAATTTGTAAATTTAATTAATTTTCTTTTACAACTTCTGAAAGGAAGATGATACAAGAAAATTAGTAACAAAATTTCTAAGACTATTATAAGGTTTTTCCCTATCTTTTTTTCCCTTAAAATGTTAAATAATCATATTTACGTGTTAATTTTAGAATAAAAAAGCTACATACTTGTTGCAATACTTTTAGTAAAATCTCAAATCTTGTAAATATTTAATATATATGTATATATTTTTATTGTAATGATGATAGTAAATAAATAAATAATTAAAATGTCAGCAAAAAATCAGCTCGCTGATTTTCAGCAGCAAAATTAGTAGATTCAGCAAAAGTTTTGCTTACACTTAGTGGATTATAAATTAACAAACCCTTGCTAAAATTTAATACAAATTTTTGCTGCATATTAGTAGACTGAAAAAACTCAACAAATTTGTAGAATAATTATACTTTAGTGAGTTTATTTGCTGAAAATCATAAAACATATTTTTGTGATTCTTTTAAAAAAAAAAATTACAATAAGTTACAAAATCTTTAGACTCTCACATTGAAGACATGAAATAATGTAATATCTGAAAATATATAGAAATTTAACAATTAACAAAAGTATCTTTGAACTACTTACATCAATGGTTGTCTAAATGGTGCTATCTTTTAAAGAAATGTAAATGCCGCAGGTAATTATAGAAACAAAACTAAAAAAAAAAAAACAAAATTTGACATACAACCCTTTTTGCAATAAGAAAATGGAAACATAAAAATCTACCTAAGATATGTTGGTTTGTCTTTCGCTTCAGTCTGTCTACCTGTCTGTATATTTGTTTCCAATTTGACCACACTAGATTATTAATCTCTATAAAAATTTAGTTTAGAAATACACATATAATCTTTATTAAATTTAAATATTTTCTTTTATTTAATTAATAGACAATTGCTTTCACAAGCCGGTGACAACGTAAAATTTAAGTTGTTTTAATTCACAATTTTGTTTTATGTATGAAAAACAGATACAATTATCTTCCATGGTTGATTTTTTTATATGTATGTCTTATTAGAGTTGTACTTTTAAGTATCATTTTCCTCGTTACTACTACATCTTGACATTCAGCGACATCTAATTCATAATGCGTATATCTTTCAATCTGGTTGTCGTCCACACTATTAATGTGATTATCAGCACATTTTATTTTTAGCAAAACAAATTAGTAAAGCATTAGTATAATATTGGTAAAACATTTAAGTGCTGAATAAGTATAACTAAAATTTAAGCTGCAAACATAATTTTACCAAAAATTTGCTAAAAATAGTATACCTAATTTACAATATGTTTTACTAACTTTTCGACTAACTTATGGTAGAAACAAGAAAAAAATTCTAGCACTTTTACATATAACTGTCTAATTTTCCAGCAAATTGATTCATATTTAAATTTTCATTATTATTTGGAATGTGAAACAAAATAGCAGTGGGGATTTCCAAAGAATTTTATGAAATTATATCAAATTTGTTCAAATTATATATGACTTGATCAAATTAGATATACCCATTTTCGAATCAAATTATATCAGATGAGATCTCATGGGATCTCATGAGATAAGATTATGTATGCCATTTTTCGGATCAGCTATGATGTGATGCGATAATGAATCACTATGTATGATTATATATAACTATATCGGAACTTTTTCCATCGGGTAGTTAAAATTTCTTTAAAAACCTCTGTGGGGTGTTAAATGTTTTTTTATTAAACATTTATTGATGATTAAAATCAATTTATTGTATATTTTTTTTTTAATTAATCCTTAATATCAATAAATTTATGAAAAAAAAACTATAATGGAACGTGCTTGAAATTTTTTATAGAAAGAATATTTTGACGTTGTGTTTTAAATAAAAAAAATTTAACAGCAGGAAGCCACAATAAAGCATTAATAAAGCATTAATATCTTCTAACAGAATGAAATATTTAAAATATTTACAGAACTATTTATGTATTTTTAGCTCCCCCAGCGCACGTTTAAGGGTTAAAAAGTGGGATGCAAAACTACTATGTTTTTGTATGAAAAGATGTCTGAAATTCACGAAAGTTATATTTTTTTTGTACATAGAGCTAAAGAACTAAAGAAAACACAAATTTTCAAATCCATATTGCCTAAATCGTTGAAAATTAATTTTTGAGAAAAAAAATCTTCGGGAAAAGTCGCATAGAAACCGAGCGAACGGACAGACACCTCCTCGATTAAATTTAATAGGCTTTAATATGCATTATTTTTAGTTTAATACAACTACAATTCCTTAATAATGCCAGTTTTAATATTACTTAATCACCATTTGGATCGACCATCTCCGATTTCAGCGAAATTCATCCCAACTATCATAATTGACAAGACATCAACGAAATATAAATTTCAGTTTCCGAAATATGTCGTCATGAAAATTGCAAAAAACGTTAAAATTTGACTAAAGCATCGCTACAAAACTGACTAAGTATAACTTTTGGGCCTTATTTTTTAGTTTAAAATGTACCCTTAATATCTAATAAAAATAAAAATTTTGTTTAACAAATTTACAAAAATGAATTCGCAATTAAGCTATTCCGTTAAAAAACAATATTTACAATATTCTTTGGGAAGAGACTTTTTGAGTACAGTGCAGGGTTTGGGTGCAAATAAGTGTCTGGACTTAAATTTTGGGAAAATTATTTTACAGTTTTCTTTGTATTTTGTACGTGCATAGAAATATTATTGTCAATAAAATTTCAATTAAATATTTGTTTGATTTCAAACTCACTTTCAATTAAGAGTTTAATAATATATATTAAATGCTAAATTTAATTTGAAGCACACAAAATTTCTAGTTTTTATAGCCCGTAATGACAACTTAATAATAAAAATAATCGACAAAGTTAAAAAACATAAACGCCAAAAATTAAAAAAATTTCAAAATTAAAAAAAGCAAGTCGGTGCAGCGAAGGGTTAATTTTGAAAAAAATTTAACTACTATAAAATTATATTTACCACAAATTACAATATTTTGTAACTTAATTTGACCATTTACTTGATTAAAAATATATATTTTTCAGTTTATATGGGGCATTGATTTTAAAAATACCATTTCTTTGCCCTGTGGTAAACATGGGTTAACGACATGCATATAACTTCATATTTTTTATATGTTTAGTTCCATTCTAGAAGAATACAAAAAACATACTTTAGAAATTAATTTCCAGCATTTTCGTTTGAGTTTGAATTTTAACGTTTTTTTTTCAGACAATTGCAATTAATACTATTTATAATTAATATGCAATTTATTTAATTTTAATTGTGATAGGCGTGCTAGAGAAGAATGAGTGTATTTTCTAAAAATCATAACTACATTGCAAATTTTCAATTTTTTGTGAATCAGACTGCGCAGTTTCTGGTATTGAACCTTCGTCAGGGACCCTGTTTTTTCGAATAATGTAATATTTGTTATGTTTTTATTTGTTCGATTGCGTCTATATGAAATTTTCTGTGCAATCACTGACCGTGGTATAGATAAACTGATTTCTAATACCACATGCACTCGCACTACACGTTAGACAGAGCGCTTTAGCGCACTGAGCTATCGTCAGGTCGAGTTTTGTTGTGTTTCATTTTTTTTTTATCAATTTTAGCATAAAGCTCCAAATTTTCTAAAATGTGTAGTTTCGCTACCGGGCTAACATAGGTTAACAATGTTTTTCAATTGTACTTATTTTTTAATGGCTATTTATAAGCCAAATAAGTAAACAAAATATATTTATTGGTTATTAGTAACTATATGGATTTTTTTAAATTAATTTTTGAAAATTTGGCATAAAATTTTGATTTGCTTGAAATCCGCCATTTTAAAATGGGTACACCCGAAAATTAAAAAGATAGATTTTTAATATACTCTAAAATTAATAAAGAAAATTAACATTTTTCGAAATTTTGTTGAGGTTTGAAAAATATGCTATTTTTATTTTTACCTTTTTTTTGGTACCGGAATAACAAGGGTTAACGATATCACAAAAACTTTATATTTTTTATCAGAGTATCTCTGGGCAAATGTAAATCAAAAAGTATTTAGGTTTTGATATATTCATTAACTTTTAATTAATAAATTTTTTCCAATTTTGGCCATTTTGGCCCAGGAGCCCAAACTTTGACCAATTTGAGTAGCATTGTAGGGTTAATCGATTTTGTTCAAATTTTCAGAATTTACTTTTTAGACATCGTTTCACGTTTTTAGGGGCTGGGAGCAGCATAAATCGACAAAGTGCAATATAAGGACCACCCTAATGTAAATATGAACTGGGACAAAAAAATAATTTAATTTTAACTTTTATCAACATTTTGCTTTTGTCCAAAAGTAAGTTTTGTAAAAGTATTTTGTCCAAAGAATTTTCTAAACTAACCAAAGAATTAAAAACAGAGTAAACACTATTTTTTTTTTTTATAAATAGAACATTTTTGGTCTTCAAAGTTTAGTAACGTCATGATGCTTGTTAGGAAAAGACCCTAAACCACGTGCTTGATTACTAAAAAAACAAGAATTTAGCAAAATTGATGATTAGTAGGTTTTCTGTTAAAGTTCTGCCTATTATGAAGGCTCTAGCTTTTCTAAAACTTCGAGTTCTGATGAGATCTTTAGCCAGAACGAAATACTAGTATCAACCTAGCTAATATGTTTGATTTGCTTTATTTTTGTAAATATACGGAGGTTGAAAGCTCGTTATAAATTGAAAAAAAAAAACTTTATCATTGACTTCAAGAATTTCGCTTGTGCATTACGAATTATAAGAGGTTTTAAGCAATTCAACTACGATTTATAAGAGGTCTTGCATTTCTTGTTTCTCAGAAAAATACGAAATATGGAGGACACCAAAATGTATGGAAATATTACGAATTATTAGAGTTTTTTCAAGAGACCGACAGTTTGTTACAAATTATCAATATTTTCGAATTATCGGGGTACGAATTATAGCGATTCTACTGTATAATTATATCCGAAAAATGCGAAATTCGAATTGTATCTTATTAGATCTAATCTGATCGAATTAGACATTATTTGTCATCTTCCAAATACTACTCTGTTTTTTTGACATACCTAGCAATGTAGTGACGTTTATTCGAGTAAATCAACAATAGAAAATCATATGTTTTCTATTAGTGTCAGTTACATTTAAATTTGCACAAGCACCTGCATATTTGTTATTTAAATTTATTTTCATCGGGATAAACATTAATTGCATTTATACACTTAGGAAATTATGTTGGTAAAGACGACTGCAATTGTAATCAAAAACAAATGAAATTTCATTTAAAAAAAGGACGACTTACATTTCATTAAATTCAACTAACATTGTCATTTGTTTTTTAATGTTCAAAAAATGACTAACAATTGTAGTAAAAATGAACCACATGGTAGTAAAAAATAAACCAAAAAATTTTTTTTTTATTTTTTTAAATAACAAAAAACAACTGTAAAAAATGAATGTAAAATCATAAAACAGTCATTTGATGTGAGTTGTTTTTTTAAATGAACTACAATGTTAGTTAAAAATTTAATTTGTTCTACAAATGACTTACATTTACATTAAAAATAATGAAACAGTATTACAACCCAAACAACTACATATTTTTAAAGCAGAAGTTCCCTGAGTGTAGTAATTAAATGTGCTAAAGTCTTATTTAACAAATTGTGAAAAGCAATCTGATGTAGGCGTGTCCCTATCCGGATTTCATTCCTGCCTAAGGAAATCTTCAGGGGACTTTGTTATTAGAATTTCTAGAGATATTTGTTATGTTAAATCACAAACTCAATGAGAATTTCTTGTCCTCGTCTAGGACAAGAAATTCTAGAAAATATATGTTTTTATAAAGGGTCCGCCATCTAACGTGAATGGTAATACTTAGCTCATGTCTGATTTGACAGATAATTAGTTTTATCCTTCCGCTGAACGAATATGGTTGTGTATACGCTTGAACAACGCTGGGAAATATTGCGACATTACTTTGAAAATCATGGTAATGTTGCAGAATGTGTGTGAAAATTGCGTACGGATTTTGGAAGAAGAGAAGCACCGTCAGCTCCGTATGTTCGTTATCTTGTGAAAAAAGTGAAAGAAACTGGCATCCTGGGGCACAGAAAACCCGCACGCATACATTGAAAAGCCGATACACCCAAAACGAGTCACTGTTTGGGTGTAATTGGGCCATTTTTCTTCGAAAATGAGCAAGGAGTGGCCGTTACAGTCAATGGCGATCGTTATCGGGCCATGTTGAATGAATTTTTGTTCACAAAAATTGAAGAGGAGGATATTGGCAACATTTGGTTTCAACAGGACGGCGCTACGTGCCACACAGCCGAAGCTACACTCGATGTTTTGCGCCCTGTTTTTGAAGATCGCATTATCAGCCGCAGAGCTGATGTCGTTTGGCCACCTCGGAGCTGCGATTTGACACCGTTGGACTATTATTTGTGGGGTGCCGTCAAAGATAAGTGTTACGCCAACAAGCCAGAGACAATTGACGCTTTAAAGGACAATATTCGTGAAGCCATTGGTGAAATACAGCTGAACACAATCGATAATGTGCTTAAAAATTGGACCGATCGTGTAGGCTACTGCATGGCCAGCCGAGGCAGCCATTTGAATGAAATTATTAATAAAAAAAGAAATTTGAGAAAATATTCAGTAGTTTTTTTTATAGCATTTTCAAAACAAAAAGCTATTTGGCGGACCCTTTATATTGCACTATATGAAGTGTAACATATATATTATGTCCTGTGGTTTCTATTGGGAACAACGGGCCACAACGAATTTATTCCATACAGACCGGTTGGATGATATTCGCTTCACTACTCCCCTACTTTGATCAGTAGATATGACTTCTATATTCAGTTGACGGCGCCATGTGTGAGACGGTCTGCCTACTCTTTTCGTCCTACCCTGTGGTTTCCACTCAATGGCGATTTTAGCAACGTCACCTGGAGGCCTGCTCAGCGTACGACCAATCCAACGCCACTTGCGATTCATTATTTCAATATGGATTGCCAGCTGGTTTGTAGTGTAACATAAAAAAAGATATAATTATATATTGGAGATATAATTTTATATGAATATATATTTTGCAATACATCATTATAAACAACTGTATAACGTTATATACAACTATATAAAAACTTTTTTCTTGAGAAAGAGTTATTTAACAAACTTAATTTAACGTGTATTTCTGAAGTTATGGAGTTTTGAATTTGTAAAATTTTGATTTTTTACTTTTAAGGCAATTAGGGTCAACCCTAAACTTATAATTTGTACCCTGGCTAATTTGTACCCTGAGTTTTTTGTTTAGTGTTTTATCTTTAATTGAAAAGTTTTGGGCAAACATTTTTTTAATATAAATGTTTCTAGAAATGGTCTTCATAATCAAACAATACAGAAATACGCCGCCAAAGTTTTTGGGCTTTCTAAATTTATCACACTTCTTGCATAAATAAAACAAAAGTTATGTCAAAATAACGAAATTTTAACGAAAAAATATTATGTTCTTTATACGAAAGTTTTCGTTATTTTGACATGTTTTTCTAATTTTTATAACTGAAGTTTTAGGAAAAAAAATCTCAAAAATAAAACGCTTTTCTATATCCCTATTTCGTCTTTGATATTTGATATGTTTTTTTTTACATACAATATATATAAATATTAATTTAAAAAAATAACATTTGATGCCCAATTTGCCTATAGTGTAATAACTTACATAAGAAAAATAGTTAAGAAACGTAACATTGGGTAATTTTTAACCACACTTTTTATTCCCTAAACTTGAGATTGCGCACCTTAAAAACCTTTTTTCTTTGATAATGAAAAATCGGCTGCTTTTCATTTCAAAATTGAGTCAAAATTGAGGACACACAAAATCATTATATTATTTTAGTTTGTGATATTATAATAAACATGTCTCGATAAAAATAAATTTTAAATATTTTTTAAAACAAAAGCATTTATTAAGAAATTTTCAAAATTTTCCTGCAATGTAACTAGACATCATTTTAAAGCATGAAATTAATGTGAAAACCAAGGTTAGTCTAAACATTTCCACAGAAATTCTAAGAAATTAAGTAATTTTGTTAGTAGAGATATTGAAATAAAACAAACTTAATGATGACAATAAAATTAACGAGAAAATTGCAAATTTCATAGTCTTAGAAGACAACAATCAAGAAATTAAACAAAATTATATTAAAAAAAGATTCTTTAGGTGACATTTCATTGTGGGGACATTTTATTTCTGGTGTCATGGTTTAAATGTAGCATAAAGTTTTTAAAATGGCCATAGCAAACAGCTGTAACAAATTTTGAAATAAAAGTAAGAAAAAATGCAATATTTTTTGGGTTTTTAAAACATAAAATTTATTGAATTTAAGTCATTTAGAACAAATCGATTTTGTGTGGCCGAGAAGAAAAAAAACTTGGTTTCTATTCAATTTTGTTTCTATACAAAATTCTTAAGAATAAAAAGTTTTAATTTGGCGTGACAAAGAATCCAACAAGAATTGTAACATCATCTTATATACAAGGCTGTGACACATATAAAACATGCTATAGGAACCATAATCGAACACAGTAGAAGATAATAGGGAGCATAACGAATTATAAAACGAACATTATGGAAAAAATCTATCCCTACTACGACAAGACGTGTGTCTCATTTAATGGCCTTGCTACTATGTAAGACAACAAAAAAAAATATACGTGTGCATTATGGTGTCCCTTCAAAATAGATTACATTGCAAATGGTTTTTTTTTTTTTGGAAAACATTAACCCGTGCCGAATATCGCCCGAAAATGGCATATTTTTGAAAAAAAGTGTATTTTCCTTAAAAGATTCTTCTAACATTCAAAATTTTGAAAAATTTAATTTTTTATTTAATTTATAATTTTAATATACTCAAAATTATTTAAATATGGAATTCTGACATCATCGGCTATCATTAACCCACTTTAGTCTGGAATCAAAAATGAAGCACAAATTTTGCAAAAATGCTAAATTTTTTAAACATTTTTTAAAATGCCTAATTTGCAGATGTGGATTTCTATTTTTATAAAGGGTCCGCTAAATAACTTTTTTGT
Source organism: Delia radicum (assembly GCA_021234595.1). Taxonomy (NCBI): domain Eukaryota; kingdom Metazoa; phylum Arthropoda; class Insecta; order Diptera; family Anthomyiidae; genus Delia; species Delia radicum. The sequence goes on along the minus strand of CM037853.1, from coordinate 221,210,394 downwards.
TTTTTGAACTCCTGAACCAATTGGACTTTGTATGGCGTCATACCAAGGTCTTTATGCAAAATTCGTCTCAATGATGTCTCCGAAATGTTCAATTGTTGAGAACGACGGTGAATTGATGTTGATAACGCTTCACACACATTTTCTGTCACAGCAGCAATATTCTCGGGTGTACGCACTGTTTTGGCTTTTCACGCTTTGGTTTATCGATGAGGATGCCAGTTTCTTTCACTTTTTCACAAGATAACGAACATACGGACCATATTCGTTCAGCGGAAGGATAAAACTAATTATCTGTCAAATCACACATGAGGTAAGTGTTACCATTCACGAAATAAGCACTAGTTGAAAAAAAAAACGTTAGATGGCGGAACCTTTACTATGATAGTTGAAATTAAAAAAAAATAATTTCAAAAAATTATAATTCGTGTATGGAGCGATTATTTTCCAAGACATTTTATAAAAATAGATTATTTTCTCAAAATTAAACAAAATTTTAATGTTTTCATCAAACTTGCACATTTTCGGAAAAATATCACTTAAATTAGATTAAATCACTTAAACTATCTTTACTTGTATTTAAAAAATCTTTAACATTTAGTGGCCTGGAGACAAAAAAGACTCATAAAACAGAATTTATGTTATGGGGTATATATTTATTTGTTTTTCCTGAAACCATCTTGGACGCCATCTTTATTATCCTTAAAAGTAATAAAGAATTGAGCTTGTTCGTCACATATCCAAATTTAATGAAAATCAGAAGGAAATTATTATGTAAATTTCTCGGTGGGTATTTTTTGTTCAAAGTGGAAACATTAACCCCAAAATTACATAGAATTATTATTTTTATCAAAGCGTCATGGTTAAAACAACGTTTCATGGGTCTTTTTTGTCCTCAGGTCACTAATTGTTAAATATTTTTTTCTATAAAAGTAGTCTAGTAAAATTGTGGTGATATTTTTCCAAAACTTATGAAAATTTTAATGAAAACATTAAAATTTTGTTCAACTTTTGACAAAATAATAAATTTTCATTAAATGTCCTGAAAAAAAGTAGCTAGTTCTGCACACCAACATTAGTTATCATTTGGTATTTTTTTTTTTTTTTTTTCTTTACTCAAAACTATAATAATCTAAAAATAGCAATTGACATCTTCAATTTGGGCATTTTAAAAAATCTTTGAAAAACATTTAAAAAACTGTTTTTGCATTTTTATCGAATTTGTGCATCATTTTTGATTCCAGACTAAAGTGAATTAAAGATATCCGATAGAGTCGGAATTTCATATCTACACATAGAGAAAAATTTAGCTATTTGCCAACTGAAATTCGGATACTACGGCTCAAATTCGGTTATTACGAATTTAAGTCGGTTGGCACAACTTACCATAAGTTTAGTTGCAAGTTTAGTTGCATGTTGCAAGTTTAGTTGCAAGTTGCAAGTTTAGTTGCAAGTTGCAAGTTTAGTTGCAAGTTGCAAGTTTAGTTGCAACACCCAAAATATTCAGAAATCTATTGTATATGTCGTTGTACTAACTGAATATAGAAATTGTTACCATTAAAATACACTATATAATACGGTTGGCACTTTATTTGTCTGTGTGTATATAATTTTGAGAATATCAAATAAATGAAATAAAATACTGAATTTGTCAAAATTTAGAATTTTGACAAATAAAAGTGTATTTCTTCCATTTGCAATAAAGCTGTAATGAATGAAAATCGATAAATCGGTTTTTATGGGACATTCTAGTGTGCTTGTACTCAGCAGGTCCTAGTATTCCTAAATTCCCAACTACAGTAGTATATTTAACATAAAGTAGTATATATTTGTAGTTGCCTTTTTGTTTTAAATCTAAATTTGTTACGCTTAAACATTTGTGTCTTGTAGCAATTGTCAGGTCCTGGACTCATATATTCCTGTAAAATTTTATGTTTTTCTAAGTCATGCTAAATTAAAAACTTTTTATTCCTTTGAATTTTAAAAAGACATTTTTTTTTATACTATTTCTCAATCGATTTGTTCCATTTCTTTGACATTCTATAATGAGTACAAAAAAAGTCAATATCAATACAATTTTGTACAGCTGTTTAGTTATGGCCAATGTTTCCTTAAAACAATTTTGTTTTCTTTTAAAAATGCATGACTAAATTAAAAAAAAAAAAAAAATTCTCTTCTAAAGTGCAAAATTCAAATAATTCTTAAGAAATGTTTTTCAAAATTTATTTTTATTTCAATTATATTTTCTTTTTTCAAATAAATTTGGCCGCAATGCTATGAAATTAGCAATTTTCTTGTAAATTTTATTGTCATCATTAAGTTTGATGTTTTGTTGTTTTGCTTCAACTTAGAAAATTACTTAATTTCTTAGAATTTCTATAGAAATATTTTGAGAAACCTTGGTTTTCACATTAATTTCATGCTTTAATATGATGACGAGTTACATTACAGGAACATTTTTGAAAATTTCTTAATAATCGTTTTCATGTTAAAAGATATTTAAAATGTATTTTCAGCCCGATTAGCGTATCGAGACATGTTAATTTTAATGTAACTAACTAAAATAATTTAATGATGTTGTTCTTAACCAATAATGACTAAATTTTGAATTAGTAAGCAGCTGATTTTTAGATAAAAAAGATTCCAGACTTTGTCTTGCAAATGTATGCCACTTATTGACTTTACAAGGAAACTTCAGATTTTACTGCAATTCAAGTAAAATTGTTTACACAGAAAAAACTAAAATCGAGTTTCATTGAAATTATTTGTAAATTAAATTAAAAGTTTAATTGAATTCGGTCCTATTAAGGAAATTGTAGTATGCATTAAAATAATTTGTAACTAGTTAATTGATTAAGTTTTAATTAAGATTTTAATCATATATACTAAAAATTTAATTGAATAGTGTTTTTAATTGCAAACAAATTTTTAGTAGATACTTTTAAAACTTTAATTAAAATTGTAAAAAATAAACAAGAATTGTGAAAGAAAAAAAAAAATTAAAAAATCGGCAAAATTTAAAAAAAGATCGCCAAAATTTAAAAATTTAGTGTTAAATTGCTCTATACACAGAAAAAAATTATCAACCTAAAATATCTAATTAAAGATTTGATTTGAATTTAATTTTTTTCTAAACAAATATTTAATTGAATCAATAAATATTTTTATTGACTTTTAAATATATAAATACATATTTTATTTTAGACGTAATTATCATATTATTTTTTCATACACTGTATGCATAAATAGAAAATTTTCAGTATAAAATACCAAAGTTAGTAAACAAAACAAGCACACACACAAACAGACTCAGCATTGCAAAAAACACACATACCAACGTATAGATCACACATTTTTTTTGTGAGTATCATATTTTTTTTGTAGAAGTTATTTATAACTTTATTTTCCTTCTTAATTTTAATAAAAGGTTTAATTGATAATATCATTGCCGTAAAATTAAATCAATTAAAATGTTAATTGATTCAATAAATTTTTTAATTGAAACCCGTTTTTAGTTTTTTTCTGTGTATGAAAAACTTTTTTACCTTCTGTCGCAGTGAGTTTCCAACCCACAGCCATACATCAGTCTATGACTCGATTTTATTTCACTTTGGCGATTTGCCCATTTAATTTTTTACTTTTTTTTTCTACTATTAGAAATTTTATATATATCTATCTTTTAATTTTTTTTTTAATTACACTGTGTACTTCTAAAATTAAAACAAGAGTACCGACCATTGCTCCTAAATATTTCGGACACGCTGATATTAATAGCGTACCTAGCTTTTTCACATATGTGCCAGATTTTTCGAAAAATTGTATTAAAGTTCTGCATGTGTGAACAAAGTTTTTTATACATAAAATTTTGTAAATTAAATATTTCCTCTTATTTTTTTATGGTTAATACTGATAAGATCTTCAGCAACATTTGGGTAACAAATTTGCAGCATTAACAAGTAAATCCGAGGGGTTGCTCAATTTTTACTATATTTTACTATTTTTGCACAATTTATCATCACATTTCGCAACGGATCAAAGCATTTTTGTGCTTAAGCAAAAAGACAAATCTGAACAATTATTTCTAGCAATTATCTGAACAGTTATTTTAAGCGATGAATTCTTTTTGCCGATTTTTCCCATGTTAATTTTTATTAAATTTTGAAGGTTTTTTTATGTAAGAAATGTTTTTAACTTTGTTTATAATCTAAAAAAATTTAAAAATCTTTAAATTTCCATATTCAACTGCATAACTTGCGAAATTTTTATTAAGTTAAAAATAAAACGGTCTCATACACCAAGGCTTACAGACTTAACAATGTCTGGTGTAATGGGTTCCGCTGATCCATAGGACAATAAATTCATAATTGTTATTGCAACGAAAGCTAAAATGAATTTCATGTTCTCAAAGCTGCAATTTAAAAATATATTAAATTAATTAATTTTGGTCATATAAAAAAAATATTTTTGCAAAAAGATTATTCCTTTTTAATAAACATTTTTACCTCTTTTTTTGGATATATGTCAAAAAAAAAAAAACTGTTAGAATATTGTAAAAATTTAACCAGTATTTAAACTTTCAAACGTTTAAAAGTATAATCTAATTACAATTAAAAAACTATCACGAATCACAATAATTACTTGAGATATTTTTAATTAAAATAAAATAAATTATTTTTTAAAATTTGTAATTTGTTTAGTTAAACATTGCTCTGATATTTTTTTTTAATTAGTTTTAAAAAATTAAAAATGTTTATAATAAAACAAAATCGTGATTCGTGCTTGTTTCATGAATAGTTTCTATAACATGTTTCTTCTTTAAATACTTCTAGCTTTTTGACAAAATAAATACTTCAGTTTCCTTTTGATTCCAACAACTTTAAAAACGGTAAAACTTTTCTTTAAATATCCATTTTGAAAGAAATATTAAAACATCAGAAGTTGAAAACTTGTAACTGAAATAAGGATACCAAATGCCGTTAGTGCAATTTAGAAGTCGATTTGCAAGCTTAACACAAATTTGAGTTTATCTATCAGTTATTTGGAATCAACTTATGACCATTAATATTTTAATATTGTATTTATATATTTAAAATTTTGTTTTATAGCTTTTTAATGACTTACATATCAGCTTTTGTCACCGGAGCCATTATGAGCATATTGGCTTATGCTTCAGCTGCACCGACGTCATACCCTTATACTACGTCTTTTAATACATACCCTGGTACATACTGAACCGGCTAAAGAAAGTACTTAAAAGTGAACAATAATGGTTTATTATTCTATGCAATAAATGTTTATAAAAATACAAAAATTTCAATTTTATTTAAACAAATTATACCTAATTTGTTTTTAACAGCATGGGAACGTTAAAATGCCTTTGGCAAACGTTTTTATAAAAATATGTTGATTAAAAATTTAAAATCCTTGCTAAAAATTTATAAAATTTTTGCTTAATATGAGGCTGAAAAAGACAGAACAAGTTTGTAGAAAACTTATTAGGGAATGTTCGCTATTGTGGCCTGTTCGCTTTTGTTTTTTTCCTGTTATTGCATAAATATGTCAAAACTGTCAACTGTCATCGAGTTTAGTTTCCGCTATCACTATTTTAAAAATGTTTCGACTTGAGTGCACAAGTTTTTCTTGCTTTATTGTGTCATTTCAAGAAACGCAATATAAAATATAATATTTTGTAAACATAAAACACAAGTTTAAAAAAAATTTCCTAGACGGATTTTTGCGAATGGTAAGAATTTTATTCACAATTTTTATAAAACTAATTGATTCCATGAACAAGTATAATAATAAATCAAAAATGCGAAAAATTAAATTTTAATAATGTTTCCTAAAGCAGACCTTTGATATATTATATTATTTCTTGATTTTTTTTTACAAGTTTTAATCTTTTTAAATGGTTTACGTTTTCAGTTTGAATTTTAACGTCTTTTTCAGATAATTGCAATTAATATGCAATTTTATTTAATTTAATTGTTAAAGGCGTGGTAGAGAAGAATGAGTGTATTTTCTAAAATCATAACTACATTGCAAATTTTAAATTTTTTCTGAATCAGACTGCGCAGTGTCTGGTATTGAACCTTTGTCAGTGACCCTGTTTTTTGAATTTTTTGAATAATGGAATATTTGTTATGTTTTTATTTGTTCGATTGCGTCTATTTGAAATTTTCTGTGCAATCACTGACCGTGGTATAGATAAACTGATTTCTAGTGCCACATGCACTCGCACTGCACGTTAGACAGAGAGCTTTAGCCCTGTGAGCTATCGTCAGGTCGAGTTTTGTTGTGATTAAAACTTTTCTTGTATATTTTGAATTTTTTTTTTTAAATGTTTCAAAACAAAAAAAATATCATTTGTTTACCGCAATTAAAAAAGTTAGCATTATACATAAACAAAATAAAAATAAATTTCTGTACAGTGTTATTTTAACGTCATATAGACAGACGCAATTAATTTTTAATTAATATGCATTTGACAAATTTTATTTAGAAAGGTTGAGGTCAAGAAGAAGAATAAACGTTTTTATCTAAAAATTATAAACACTATTAATTTTTAAATCAGACTAGGACTAGTTTCTGCGTTTTTATGGACAGGCGTCATCAGTGATTTTCCATTTAAATTGTATTATTATTTGTGTCTTATAATTGTCAGATTGTCTCTATATGATCAATTTTTCAACAACCTGCGGCTGTAAGAATCAAACCTGCGCTCATCTTACATTACAAACGTAACAATACCAAGTCATGACCGTTTAGCGATCACAACCAAGTATGGCCTCAAATGTAATGCAGCTAAATTGCAGTTTTCTTTCCTATTAGCTTTTCTGTTATTGTATACATATATACTCAGAAGTAACTACACAAATATTCTATTTTTATATTATATTTTTTGTTTATTTTTCTAATCTCCTCCGTCTCTATTTCAATTTAAATACAAATTTTCGTCGATCTTACTTCATTTTGTAACATTTTTATATGCTTTTGGAGAATTTTTTTTTATTTATGTCCACTTTAGCGTACATGATTCCTAATGTGGACCTCTTGAAAATTGTTATATAACTTTTTTAAATTAATCGCCACAAGAATGTGTCCAATTAGTTGGCCTATTGTTGGCTGATGATTTTGGATTTGGATTATTCATTTAGTTTTTTTTTTTATATAGACCAAATACCAGGTGTAGTGCCACATTAGGGATTTATTTGCTGAAAATCTAAAACATTCTTTTTGTGTTTCTTAAAAAAAAAAATTAAAAAACGTTAAAAATTGACATTGACGACATGAATTAATTTAATATCTGAAAATATATTGAAATCATTCTTACACTTTTGGCCTCCGCTTAACATATTTTAACGTTCCTACAAATATTTAATATTTCGGAACTGAGTAATTGTGATCTAATTAGGCAATTTCCAACGTTAAATTAGTTTGTTTCATAAAAATCCGACAAAATTAAATCGATCCACACGCTAACTGGATTAAGGAATACCTACAGTATTTTCATTTCCTATGATTTGTTTACTGAAAGACGCCCAAAATTATTCTAATATTTGTAATCTGGAAGTTTTTGTGTTTTTTATTCATAACACAGTGCAACAGTGAAAAAAATGCACGTACTCGACAGTATAGGTTCGATTGTACTACCAAAGGTTAGTAAAACCCTGTATAAGGTACAAAGTGGTTTTGTAAGCTATTTCGGATGCCTAGACACATTCAGATTGTATTGATATGTTTACAAAAGTTGTTCAGATTTACAATTTCTACAATTTTGTCGTATATTGTTAGTGAAAAATTGTGAGGCCCTGTAAGTTATGCTGAAAAAAGTAAAAAAAAAAAATAATTTTCTCCTATATTTGTTTAAAAAAAGTGCAGGAAAAAATGAATTTTTGCACATAAAATGTTAATAAAATTTGTTCAGTAGACTCTTCACTACGTTATTCCCAAATATAGTTAAGCAGTATCATCAAGTCTGAATTAGCTGTTGGCCAAAAACTGAGGACACATTTTTTTGAGTATTGCACTGATTTTCAAAATCTTTTGAGGTCCATAAAAAAAATTGGTAGTCAAACTGGCTAAACCGAGTACAGGGTTTTACTAACCTTTGGTAGTGCAGTCGAACCTATACTGTCGAGTCCGTGCATTTTTCCAAAAGTCTTCATTTGTTGCACTGTGTAATCAGAGCTTTGAAAATAATGCAAAATTGTACACAGATTTTTGGCCTAGTGTGGTTAAAGGTAAACAATCTTATAAAAACTAAATATTTGTTTTTTTCTGACTAGTTGGGGTTAAATGTAATAAAAAAGAAGTAATGAACTATTTTGTTGAAAAGATGTCTTGAAAATCCGGAAAATTTTTGAAAGTCTGCAAGTAATCCCAACATTTTTTTTTAAAAAATTACAGATTTTATCATGAATCTTAATCTTAACTGTGCCTGTAAGAGGAAATTTGGATTTTTTTAACCGAATTTGAAAAAATTAATATTTAAAAAATAGTTGACTAAATTCCAGATCAATTCCTTATGGCCGATTTTCCGTCATTTATTTCATATTCTTAATAAATTATCCACATCATCGAAATTTCCATTATTTAGCTATTTCTGCTTTAAACAATTTAAAAGTTGTGGGATATAAAACAAATCTATGTCGACTTTTAGGTAGTTTTGTTCTATATTAATAATTGTTAACAATTGTTTATTTATTTTTTTTTGTATAAACAGTTTTAGTTGGAAACAGCGCCTTTAAAAAAATTTACAAATCGTGTTGGTCATTTATGGAAATGAATGTGGATATTTTGATTTGTAGACATTCTTCTTCACAATATTCAAGAAATACAATGATAGTGCTGTTCACGAGCAAAGAAGATTACATAGTTTTAATCACAAATTTGTTAACTTTTTTAACTAAAAAACGTCTTGGCGTGCCGCCACATACACACAAAAAAATAAAATTCATAATTTTTTTTGAAAATGTTCATATTTTCAAAATTTCATACTATTTATGAAATTAACTTACTATTTATGAAGTGTTCATAGTTTCCCTAGCATTTATGAAAAGGTACATAAAATTCCCAGTATTATTGCAATTTCTGCAAGTTTTCTTAAATATTAGGATTTTGTGCATTGGCAAATTTTTTAAGTACTTTTTCATAAATATTAAGTGTTTCTAAATATATTTTAAGAACCTTGTCATAATTTACTACACACAAACTTTCCCAGCATTTTTAATGAACTGTTCATAAATATTATTATGAAAAAGTTCATAAATTAGTACATTGGAAAATTTTTCATAAAATATTCATAAATAGTATGATTTTTTTTTTTGTGTGTACACGTCATTTTGCGTATTGATTGATAGCTGAATCTGGTTATTGTCCACACTATTAATGTGCTTATCAGCACAACATTGGTAGCAAAAGAAATTAGTAAAACATTAGTTCAAAATCAGTTGTGTGCTGAATAAATATAACTGAATAGGTGCAACTTACAATGTAGAACAATTTAAGTCAAACACTACTACCTCTTTCCTCCTCCCCATGACCTATTTTCCTGATATCAACACAAGGCATCCCCTGAATGTTGGTTCAACGTAAAAAAAAAAAATAGTATGCTTGATTTACAACACGTTCTACTAATTTTTCTACTAACTTTATTTTTTGAGTTTAAGCTAGGAAGAGCTTAAATAAAACTGTCAAAGTTACAAAATTATTAATTATATTCTCGTTAAAGTTTATCTAATTAAAATTTGCAATTCAGCAAAAACTTTTGCTAAATATTAGTTGACAAAATATAGCAAACAAAAACTGTTATGTCAACAAAATTTTAGCCAACAGTATATTTTCGTAAAATTAACAGAAATATTTGATACAAAAAAAACCTTAAAAAATTTCACTTATTTTTCTACTAATATTTTTGTTGTCTACTATTTTTTTTTTTTTTTTTATTTTAGCAGATTCATTTGTTAGTTTAAATTAACTGAAATTTAGCTCAAATATAACAAAGTTTTTGTAGATTCAACAAGGTTTATTTTTGATATTTTAATCTTATTAATATATATCGAAAAATATTTATCAGTTTCTACTGTGACATAAATTTGAACTAATTTTTAGTAGTTTCTTAAAAAAAATTGCTTATTTTTTTATAAGTGTAGGCTTTTGAAAATAGACGTGCCTTTAAGGATACAATGGTAAAAAGGGTTAAAAATTAAAAGTAAATAGGAGACATTAGTTTTTAATAAATTTGTTATAAATTTTTAAATTTCAGCAACTTAACACATTTAAAATATTAATTTTTACAAATTTTTTTTCTTAAAAATTCATAAGCATCATAATTCTTTTTTGAGTGCTTACAAGGTTCCGTTAAGCCAAAAAGTGGACCCGTTGTAGTGTAAGGCCACGTAGTAAAATAAGGGCTAGTTGCAGGCACTATTATTTCAGCTGTTGTATAAGAAAATATATTAATGCCGATTACAGGGAAAAAAACTATTTTGTTAATCATTATTTAATAAATCTTTCAAATAAACTTTAAATAAATAATAATATTATTATAGTTTTCAAAATTTGATAGTTATACTAGTTTAAAAAAAAATGCTTTTCTTAAATCATTTTTATTCTAAGTAAACTAAAATGTTTATTGGAAAAAGTTTATAACTATTTAAAAAAGAAATATTGATATTTTTTAAACTAAAACACAAGCCACGATGTTTTTGATAAACTTCAAACTAATTAAAAAGATAAGATTTAATTTTAAAAATTAATAAAAATTTTGCAAATGACTTTTAAAATATACAAATATTTGTTAGTTAAATTTTTAAATTAAATAGAAAATAAAAAGGCTAAAAAAAATAGAAACAGTTTTCTAAAGAAAGTAAAATTTATCAAAATAAAAATTTAACAAACTTCAGATAAAATATTAAAAATATTATATTTATTAGTTATACCAAAATGTAGCCCGATATTGAAAGAAAATATTCTTTAACCTACTCCCATCTCCGAGAAGTAATTTGTAAGATAATTGCTAAACTTTAATTTTAATTTAAAATTTTTATTAGATGTTTTTCTAATCAGGCTTCTCAAATGCAAATAAAAGATTATTTAATTTTTCAATCCGACGTTTCGTTGGGATTATTCCAACATCTTCAGGGATTGGATTTTATTGAATATATAATCCTTTTTGTCAAGTTTACATTTAAATTTCTTTAATAAAATTGGTAAAATACGAACAAACAGTACGACATTAAACACAATATTATAATTAAAAATAATTGTAAAAATAAATAAAATAAAATATCACAGATTGGAACTTTTCTTAATGTATTACAGTTGAAACTAAACTAAACTGAATGTTTATATGAACTATATTTATTTTTGGAGATCGAAATAACATGTTAATATGGTACGATATTTATATTAGAATGTTTATTATTTAGTTAAAAAATTTAAAACATAACGATCTTAGATTTGTAGATACACTGCACTGCGTGGTGTAGAATAAAAGTAGTAATTATTTCCAGTTTAGAAACTGCTACAATAAAAAAGTATTTAAATGTACAGTTTTTTGGTACATAAAAATTATAAAAAGTACAAATATTAATAAAAAATTGGTTTGCAATAAAAAAAATGTATAATAATCTTGTCTAAAACAACGAAAAAGTTGGTAGTACATTTGTACTACCGTTCTGTAGAATAGGACATACAAAAAGTAAAAGCATGTTTTTCTTATAAATTATTAAAATAATTACCATAGTGCGCCCTGGTGGGCTAGTTGGTAGCGAGCAGGCTTATCAGTGCGGGGGGTCGTTGATTCGATTCCCACCTGGTCTGTTTTCGCAACAACGCGCCGAAAGCCATAGTAGCTAGTGCTCGGTTAGGGTAATAGTATATAATTTCTAATTATACGATTATTAATTAATAAAAAAAAATATCATATTTTTGTTATTGATATGGGTGTATCAATACACCCAATATTAAAGTCACAGGAGGTAAATCAACACGCTGGTAGTACATTTGTACTACTCTCAAAAAAATAATTTAGTACAAAAGTTAGTAAAACGTCTTGTAAATCAGGTATACTATTTTTTAGCAAATTTTTTTGCTAAAATCGTGTTTTCAGCTAAAAGTTTTGTTATACTTATTCAGCACTTAACTGTCTTATACTAATGTTTTACTAATTAATTTTACTAATATACTAATGTTTTACAAATTAATTTTGCTAAAAAAAATTGTGCTGATAAGCACATTAATAGTGTGGACGACAACCAGATTGAAAGATATACGCAGAATGAAGCAGATGTCGCGGCATGTCAAGATGTAGTAGAAAAGAGGAAAATGATACTAAAAGGTACAACTCTAATAAGACATATAAAAAAATAAACCATGGAAGACTTTTGTATCTGTTTTTCATACATACATAAAACAAAATTGAGGATTAAAACAACTTAAATTTTGCGTTGTCACCGGCTTGTGAAATAATTGTCTTTTAATTAAATAAAATACAAAATAAAATAAAATATTTAAATTTAATATGTATTTCTAAACTAAATGTTTATAGATTTATAATCTAGTGTGGTCAAATTGCAAACAAACAAACAGACATGTAGATAGAGTAAAGTCAAAGACAAAGACACACATCTTAGGTAGATTTGTATGGTTCCTTTTTCTTATTGCAAAAAAAAATGGTTGTTTTTTTGTTTATTTTTTCGTTTCGTTTCTATAATTATCTTCGGCAGTTGCGTCCTTTAAAAGAAAGCATTATTTAGACAACCGTTGATGTAAGTAGTTGAAAGAAAATTTTTGTTCTGTTATATATATTTATTTCTATATATTTTCAGATATTAAATTAATTCATGTCGTCAGTGTGGGAAAAAAGAATCACAAAAATATGTTTTATGATTTTCAGCAAATATATTAACTAAATTACAATTTTTTGCGTTTTTTCAGTCTACTAAAATTCAGCAAAAAATTTATTAATTTTTAGCAAGGCTTTTTTATTTGTAATCTACTAAGTGTTAGCAAAACTTTTGCTGAATCTACTAATCAGCGAGCTGATTTTTAGCAACATTAGCATTTTTTTTGCTAGCACCCTCCTGACTAAAATTTTGCTGACTCAGCAAAAATTTTTGCTGACTTTACAAACTTTTTTTTTGAGTGTACTATTGTGTGCGTGACGGTTAAAATAGACCTGACCGCAACAAAAAAAGTTGCTCTATAAACTTTTTAGTGAATGCACAATTTTGGAGTAATTTTGGTTAACTTTCTTTATGCCAAAAATGCAATATATTCGATATTAGCAACTCTATTTTTTTTTTGACAGCGGTACACTAATAGAAAAAAATTAGTAAAATTTTTTGCTAAAACTACTAAAAAATTAGTTAAAACTGACGTTGCAGAAAAACTTCTAAGATTAGCAGATTTTATTTATTTGCTTAATATTAACAAAAACAAATCTGTTGAATCTATAAATATTTTATTTACATTTGAGCTAAATTTTAGTTAATTCAAAGTAAATATTAGTAGACGAAAAAATTATAAACAAATTTTAAAGTATGCTTTTTTGTAGAGTTTTTTTTTTAATGCGAATAAAATTCTGCCCTTGTGAAACAGCACTTTTACACTTTTCAGCAAAAATTTCTGTTGATTTTAGCAAAATATATTATTATTTACATTCAACAAAATTTAAGCTAAATAGTTATAGCAAAAATTTTGTTTATATTACAGTTTCTGTTTGCAGTTTTTTAGTCTACAAATATTTAGTAAAAGTTTTTGCTGACTTTAGTAGAGTAGATTGAAAATTCATCTTGTATATGACTAAAATATTGTAATATAAAATAAAAATTTATTTTGGCTGTTGTTATTACTCCATTTATTTATTATTACAGTAATTTTTTAATTGCAAATATTATAATTTTATTTACAATTAAATATAATTTTTTTAAACAAACTTTTATCTTTGTTATTTATTTATCCAAAATATCCTTCATAACTACCATAGTAATATGGTGGTTCAGGTTGTGGTTGTGGTTCAGCTAATGCATAAGCCAATATGTTCATGACGGCTACAGCGACAAAAGCTAATATGGTATTCATTATGCAGCTGTAAATTTTAAATCGGTACTACAATTTTTAAATAACTTATTTTAAAAAGGAGATTAGTATAAAATGTTACCGTTTTAAAGGTTGTTTGATTATAAAGTTATCCAAAGAAACTGATTTTTTTTAAGTTGTTAAGTATTTAAAGGAGAAAAGTAGTAAAAGTCATTTAAAAAAGATATCAAGAATCACGATTTGTTTTAAAATAATTTTTATTTAAAAAAATAATTAAAAAGATAAAAAAGTATTATATTAATTTGACAGATAACAACTTTTGGAAATATATTTTTTGTATTAGAATTAGAAATAATAATTAAAAATTTTATCAAGGCACAAATTAAGCAATAAAAAAAGGACAATATGAAAAACATTTACAAAAATAAAAAAAATGTAATATGAACTGCAACTACAATATAAAATGTTTTTTATAACTTTCAACAGCAATTGTAACTTTTACTTGTTATTTGCTGAAACTAGAATGAAAAGAACATTTTTCAAATAAAAAATAAATTAAAAAGTCGTCTTGGTGTCAGTGGGGATCGATTACAGAACACACCCTCTGGGCTGTTGTTGCTTATGTATGTTGGCTGGCTAACAGCAAACTTATATTTTTTGCGTATGTGTTCAAGTACAAAAAAAGAGAAAGCAAAACATACACAATAAGAAAATGAAAAAAAAACAACACTGAAAAAAATATAGCTGAATTGCAGTAATATTCCATAAGTCTGCAGGTCACGGGATAGGTCCTTTGAGGTCAATTGACTCATTTGTTTGGTGCTTTTGAGTTTTTACTTTTTTTTTAACTCAGGAAATGTGTTGCTTTATTTGGAAAGGGGATAGTGGAGAAATGAAAGGTGGGGAAAGATGAAGGGCTTCAAACATGGCAACACTATAATTGCGCGAGATGATAAGTCATAGAACAGTTGTTGCTTATTGAAGCTTTTTGGTACATAGCCCTGATTCATTATTTCACTTCGGTTTTGTTAATTGCTATGGGAACACCGAAGGTGGACGCTGCGATACATATGAGGGATAGAAAACGCATACATATTTTTTTTTTTTCGAAATTGATGTTGCCGTCACCGGGAATCGAACCTGGGACCATCTGTGTAACTGTATAACGCTCTAACCATTACACCACAGCGCCGACAATAGTTAAATTGTCTGTACACTTAGGATATTATGTTGGTAAAGACGACAGCAATTGTAGTCAAAAACAAATGAAATTTCATTTAAATAAAGGACGACTTACATTTCATTAAATTCAACTAACATTTTCATTTGTTTTTTAATGTTCAAAAAATGACTAACAATTGTAGTAAAAATTAACCACATGGTAGTAAAAAATAAACAAATATTTATTTTTTTTTATTTTTTTAAATAACAAAAAACTACTGTAAAAAATGAATGTAAAATTATAAAACAGTCATTTGATGTGAGTTGTTTTTTTAAATGACTACAAGGTTAGTTAAAATTTTTATTTGTTCTACAAATGACTTACATTTACATTAAAAATAGTGAAACTTTATTACAACCCAAACAACTACATATTTTTGAAGCAGAAGTTCCCTGAGTGTACATGACCGAGAAATGTTCTACTTTACTCTCTGGAAAACCGCATTTATTTTAATTCATTTTATTAAAAATTGAGGGCTCCAAAGAATTTAAATTTCGGATATTAAAACAAATCTTAAATAATAGCCTGCAAGGTTTTATAAAAAAAGTCTCAAAATTAGCAATAAAAACGGAATTTGTGAGGGAAAACAAAGAAATTTCTAAAATTCACATAGATAAAAAATAGAAAATTTTTATAAAATACCATTACAGATCAATGACAATATTTAAGATTCATATTACTTTTTATACTATTTGTAATACATCAAAATATAGTTTTAAGGTCCTATGAAATATATCCATTTAAACCCTGAGAAAATATATTTCAATGTTTATACTTTTCCCTTAAAAATCCATTAAATAAAACATATTTCACACACATCCTTTAATAAACATTTAAACAGCTTTGCCAAACATTTAAAAATGTTCATCATCATTTAATCATACAATTAGCCTTTTATGGAAAGAAAAAGGAATTTTACATGTGTTTCGACCCACCAAAAACATGACTACTGTCCTACCGTCCGGTTGCCTACACTCACTCGGTTAGTAAAAACAATTTGTTTAACAAATGTGTCTTTCAGACTTTATTTATTTTAAAAATTTATTGATTTATTTATTTATCTTAACTGACTTTAGTGTTTTTTTTTTGTTTATTTAGATTTTATTGACTTTTAGTTTAGGACTTAAAATATTAAACTGTTTGCACAACTTTCTGGCCACTTAGGGATGGCAATATAAACATTTTGGTTGAATAGATAGAAACACATTTTCAGGAAAATTGAAAGTTGGGGAAAACAAAGAAAAATTTGTTTAAGAATAATATTTATTTAAGACCATATGATTAAAAGCGGCAAAAGGTATTTAATTAATGTTTAAAGGTTTAAGAGAAACTAGAGATTTTAAATAAATACAAAATTTCAGTAAACATCGTTAGATATTTAAGGTATCAGCAAGAAGGATACATTTTATTCAACCAAACCAAGAAAGCAGTTTGCAGGATCATTTGAGCGGAGCGAGTGAAAATTACAAACCAAACCACCAAACAAATCAAAAAACAACATGGCTAGGTCTGCTAGGTCTGTCAAAAAAACAGAGTAGTATTTGGAAGATGACAAAGCCAATTGTGACAATTTTTTGTTGTTGTTTTGGTTTTTTCTTTGATATTTTAAATTTTGAATCTCGCTCCTAGACGAGGACAAGAAATTCTCATTGAGTTTGTGATTTAACATAACAAATATCTCTAGAAATTCTAATAACAAAGTCCCCTGAAGATTTCCTTAGGCAGGAATGAAATCCGGATAGGGACACGCCTACATCAGATTGCTTTTCACAATTTGTTAAATAAGTTTTGGGACTTTAGCACATTTAATTACTATAAATGCAATTAATGTTTATCCCGATGAAAATAAATTTAAATAACAAATATGCAGGTGCTTGTGCAAATTTAAATGTAACTGACACTAATAGAAAACATATGATTTTCTATTGTTGATTTACTTGAATAAACGTCACTACATTGCTAGGTCTGTCAAAAAAAACAGAGTAGTATTTGGAAGATGACAAAGCCAATTGTGACAATTTTTTGTTGTTGTTTTGGTTTTTTCTTTGATATTTTAAATTTTGAATCTCGCTCCTAGACGAGGACAAGAAATTCTCATTGAGTTTGTGATTTAACATAACAAATATCTCTAGAAATTCTAATAACAAAGTCCCCTGAAGATTTCCTTAGGCAGGAATGAAATCCGGATAGGGACACGCCTACATCAGATTGCTTTTCACAATTTGTTAAATAAGTTTTGGGACTTTAGCACATTTAATTACTATAAATGCAATTAATGTTTATCCCGATGAAAATAAATTTAAATAACAAATATGCAGGTGCTTGTGCAAATTTAAATGTAACTGACACTAATAGAAAACATATGATTTTCTATTGTTGATTTACTTGAATAAACGTCACTACATTGCTAGGTCTGTCAAAAAAACAGAGTAGTATTTGGAAGATGACAAAGCCAATTGTGACAATTTTTTGTTGTTGTTTTGGTTTTTTCTTTGATATTTTAAATTTTGAATCTCGCTCCTAGACGAGGACAAGAAATTCTCATTGAGTTTGTGATTTAACATAACAAATATCTCTAGAAATTCTAATAACAAAGTCCCCTGAAGATTTCCTTAGGCAGGAATGAAATCCGGATAGGGACACGCCTACATCAGATTGCTTTTCACAATTTGTTAAATAAGTTTTGGGACTTTAGCACATTTAATTACTATAAATGCAATTAATGTTTATCCCGATGAAAATAAATTTAAATAACAAATATGCAGGTGCTTGTGCAAATTTAAATGTAACTGACACTAATAGAAAACATATGATTTTCTATTGTTGATTTACTTGAATAAACGTCACTACATTGCTAGGTCTGTCAAAAAAACAGAGTAGTATTTGGAAGATGACAAAGCCAATTGTGACAATTTTTTGTTGTTGTTTTGGTTTTTTCTTTGATATTTTAAATTTTGAATCTCGCTCCTAGACGAGGACAAGAAATTCTCATTGAGTTTGTGATTTAACATAACAAATATCTCTAGAAATTCTAATAACAAAGTCCCCTGAAGATTTCCTTAGGCAGGAATGAAATCCGGATAGGGACACGCCTACATCAGATTGCTTTTCACAATTTGTTAAATAAGTTTTGGGACTTTAGCACATTTAATTACTATAAATGCAATTAATGTTTATCCCGATGAAAATAAATTTACATGGCTTTTGGTTTGGTTCGTGGCTTGGTCTGCTTTTTTTTACTCACTCCGCTCAAATTACGCTGGAACCTTCTTTGTTGGCTTCCTTGGTGGTTTAGCTGTTGATTGGTATTTTTCAGTTTGTTACTTCTCAATAAAATATATCCTTCTTGGTACCAGCAAAAGTTTCATAAATACATATATTTCTATCAAACAGAATTTGTTATGAAATTTTACTTTTTTTAAAGGAATATACGTACAATTTTACGATTTGAGCTAAAATTTTAATATTTATAGAGCCACGTTTTAAGCTAAAATTTTACTATTTATAGAGTCACGAATTAAGCTAAAACTTTACTTTCAATATACCCACGTTTTAGGCTAAAACTTTACTATTTATAGAACCACGTTTCGAGCTAACATTTTACTATTTATAGAGACTCGTTATGATCCAAAATTTTACTATTTATAGATTTACGATTTAAGCTAAAAAATTTTATTTACAGAGCCTCGACTTGAGATAAAATTTTACTATTTATGGAACAACGATTTAACCTAAAATCTTACTACTTATAAATCCACGTTTTGGGCTAAAATTTTACTATTTATAGCGCCACGATTTAACCCTTAATATCCTGATTTTTTGTTTTGAGCCGGAAAAAATTAATGTTATAAAACTCGTAATTCTGAACAATTTTTGTTCTATGACTTTGTCCATAAATGACATTTACGTAAGCTAGGTAGAGAATACCTGGTTGGTTCTTGGCGGAACGACTAGGCTCCCAGACATAAAAATTTAAAAAATATATAGTTTGTACTAAAGATTTTTTTTCTTTGCAAAAATCAATCAATTTTATTCAAGAAAATTAAAGAAAAATCCAGAAAAGTTAAAAACTATTAGTATAAAAGTGTAAACATTGGCTTTTAGTTTTGGTGAAACTCAGCGAAACATTTTTTTTCAGGCGAAAAACCCAAAAAAGTTTTAGAATAAATGATAACAATATTGTTATCATTCATTACCTTGATTTGATTCAATGATTGCTTCAATATTTGGATTGCTCAAATCGGAATTACTCATTTCGACATCACTCACATCGACTGCTGCATTGTTTTGAACATATGTTACAATGTTCTGAACATCTGCTACTTCAATTCCTTCGTTTTCACCATGTAAATCGCTCATTTGCTCGGAAAGCAAAGTCGAAGTCTGCGTCATAATCAATGTCGTCAGCAGAAAATCACCATCATCTTCGCTTTCCGACCACGCAATCGAATTGACATACTCCGAAAGCTTTTCTTCTGTTCGAAAATCACGAATTCTACGCGCCATTTATAAACAACAAACTAAAAAATACCATAACAAAAGCGGGGCTATATAATTTCATATTTGCTTAATTTGGAACTCCCGATGCCTAACG
The DNA here is from genome assembly GCA_021234595.1 of Delia radicum. NCBI lineage: Eukaryota > Metazoa > Arthropoda > Insecta > Diptera > Anthomyiidae > Delia > Delia radicum. The sequence continues at coordinate 221,190,535 of CM037853.1, read as the reverse complement.
GTTCCGAAAAAGACCAACTAAAAATAAGAAAAAATATACTAAACTATAAAAATTAAATTACTTTAAACACTACTATACACTACAAAGATCACGGAAATATTTTTTTCAGACTCGATTTCGACGTATTTACCACAAAAATATTTTATTGAAAGTACGCGATTTCACAAAAGTGTTATTTCTCGAGGTTGAGTCACTCTACTGAACACACAGGTCACAAATGAAGTTAATTTCAAGCGGCGACCAGAGTAACCAATGGTGCTTGGATCAATAAACATTTTTAAAGTCGCAGCGTCAAGTTTACAATAAATTTCTTAAACAAAGAAATTTATTGTAGGATATTAAGGATTAAGTTAAAGTTTTTCTATTTAAAGAGCCACGATTTAAGCTTATATTAATTAAAGCTTAAAAACGAAAATTTTAATATTTATAAAGCCACGATTCGCATGAAATTTTACTATTTTTAAAGCCACAATTATGTATTAAATTCCGCAAATTATATTTAGCGCCCCGATCAGATATGAAATTTTGCTATTTATAGAGCCACGATTAAATATAAAATTTTTCTATTTATAGAACGATTTTGCATGAAAATTTTCTGTTTTTAGAGCCGCTATTATGCATGAAATTATACTATTTTTAAAACCACGATTAGACATGAATTTTAATTATTTTAGGAGCCGCGATTATACATAAAATTTTAATATTTATAAAGCCACGACTAGATCACAAATTTTAATATTTATAAAGCCACGATTAGACATGAAATATTACAACTTAAAGGGCCACGATTTGACATGAAATTTTACTATACATAGATACACGATTAGAAATGAAATTTTACTATTTATTGAGCCATGACAAGAAATGCAATTTTATTATTTACAGATCCCCGATTAAAACTCAAATTTTACTAAATGTTCACAAATGTTCGTTTGATAACTTATCAGATCCATGTTTGCACATGATATTGAACAACTTGGAGTAACCACGACTGGACATGAAATTTGACAATTGATCGATTTAATTTAAAACAATAAATTTGACATCGTAATCTTTAAGATCTGGATATGGTTTTTGACGACGTACAGACATATTTCTTTACATGAAGTTCTTGATTTTTCAAAAATGTTCGTTTGACAACTTATCAGGTCCATGTTTGCACATGATATTAAACAACTTGAGTTACCACAACTGTACATGAAATTTGACAATTGATCGATTTAATTTAAAGCAATAAATTTGACATCGTTATCTTTAAGCTCTGGATATGGTTTTTGACGACCTACAGACATACTTTTTGACATGAAGTTCTTGATTTTTCATTAAATTTTACTATTATGGTTGGCTAGGAAATTTGACAACTGATCGATTAAAGATTAAACATAAAATATGTATACTTAAAATTTAACGTGTTACGGTTAGAAAATTATACATTAGTAGTAGTAGTAGTTGTTCTTTATTTCATATATTATAATGTATAAAGATTACAAAAAATATGTTTAATATTAGTACATTATTATTAAGTAAAAAAAGAACTTACGACTTTGACATTAGTCGTCAGTCGGATGAGTGATTTTTAGTTTTCCATTAACATTTTTTTCATTTTTCATAAAAAAAAAAAATATATATATATTTGATTTATAATTATATAATTAAAGTTTGTTTTTCTCATTTGTTTAATAATTAAATTCTTCAATTAAACTTTTTCGATATTTAAGAGCATTGATAATATATTTTACCAAACAATCCCAATCCGAATATTCCCCATTAAGGATTGCTATTATTAAATCATCTGATAACCATATATATCCAAAGTATTGGTATCTGAATGATTTTAATATTGGACATCGTCCGATAAAATGTTGTATATTCTCTATTTCTTTGAGGTTGCATAAAGAGCATAGCTTTGATCTAGTTGAAAATCTTGTTGCATTTAATTCTATTAAATCACATCGTGATTTAAAGATCCACATAATCTGGTTTTGATTGTATTTTTCTACCATATAGTTTTTACCTTTTGCGAAGTCCAGTTGTTTATAAAATCTATCAGTTTCGAATGCTCTTTGAATGTTTTTTAACTTGTTTGATATTCTTAATTTTGTCAGTAGCTGATTACATTTTTCGTCCCATTAATATTTTGAGCAGCTTTCGAATTCCCAATTCATATTTGATTGTTCACATAGTGATTTTAAGTGCGCAACCCATGACAGATTCCTCTGCATTAAACTTAGCGTCAGCTTATGGGGTAATCTATTTCTTCCATATTCAAAAATGGTTCGAACAATGTATCTTAGATGTAAATCAAGCGTATATAGATGAGCATCTTGCGTCATGATCGTGATTGAGTATTTTGGTAACTGGACGTGTAATTTTCGCCGGTCCCTTAATTTATAAACAAAATTATACATTATATATTTATTAAACGTTTGGACATGAAAGTTGACATTCTTTGATATCTACACTCAGGGAACTACTGCTTTAAAAAATTGTAGTTGCTTAGGCTGTAAGACAGTTTCTTTAGTTTTAATGTAAATGTTAGTCATTTGTAGAACAAATTTAAAACAAACCACATCAAATGACTGTTTTAATATTTTACATTATGTTATACACTAATTTTTTGTTATTAAAAAAAATAAATATTTGTTTGTTTTTTACTAATATACATATGTGGTTCATTTTTATTACAATTGTTAGTAATTTTTTGAACAGTAAAAACAAATGATAAATCTTAGTTGAATTTAATAAAATGTTAGCCGACCTTTCTTCCAGTGAAATTTCATTTGTTTCTGACTACATTTGTTGTCGTCTTTACCTACATAATATCCTTAGTATACGATTGGACATGAAATTTTACAATTTATCGAAAGACAGTTGGACATAATTTAGCTTAATTTAGCATCCATAATTAGGAAAAAATCAAGTTTCTTTAAACCCCACTGGTAGCCATGAAATTTGAGAAGTTTTAGTAAAACAATTAGATATAATTTTTGAATTTTTACTTTAGAGCGGTTTGATATAAGATTTGAATACCAATGACAGTAATATAATTTTAACTACTAACAGAACTGCGATTGATAATATAGAATTTCAGTTGGACATACCATTTTACAACTTTAAACCCCACAATGGATCGGGATCTACCATCGGTCATTTAATTTTTTTTTTTATTTTTTTTTTTTGAAACAAAAATACTATCTTGTTAATTCATTATGTGTCATGTCTTTAACATGTGCAAATTATCTACGCTTCTCTTATTTTTTTTAAACTCAACATCATTCTTAAATGTAATCCTTAAAATGATGGTGACACATGATTCTTAAAAATTTACACATATGATTGTTTTAAATAACGTCAATAGATAAAACCTCAATAAGATTTTTTTTTTAAATAAACCATACAATTTTCCATGCTTATCACCTACTCTCATTTAACTAATGTACTCCTATTGTTCTAAATACCCGTACATACTATACTGCACATGTGTACCTTTAGTTTGTGCAAAGGATATTTTTTAAAACATCATCTCATTAGTTACGCTTGCCTGCTTTATATTTTCCTTTTCTAATAGGATTTATTACTTTACGCTCATGTCTATGTATTTAAGATACATTTTACTCACGGAAATCGATTCGTTTTACTTGATTGCAATTCAATTTACAATATGATCCTTTAAAAATCCTGTATCCTTTTTGTTTAATTGTGTTTGTTTTATAAAAAACTTTTTCCAGATGTTTAAGCAAGAAATTTGGATTTAAACGCTGGTATTTTATTCGCTTGTTTTCTTTGAATTTCCAAAGTGTTTTGAAGTTTTGTGAAAAGGTCCTTTTTCGAGAATTAAGTGTTTGATTAAAGCGTTTAATGTGTGTTAAATTCGTTAAATAAGCACATCATATAATTGGTAAATATTGGTTTTTGCTAATGAGTTAATACAAAATTTATAATAACAATATGATAAGGATATTATAAATGAATATTTATTTGTAGAGATCTTACAGGTTAAAATTTAAAAATCAATTTAGAAGTTATGTGGAGTAATGTTGGTGTACATATAAAAAATTAAACTTTTGTTTGGTTTAAAACTCACTTTTAATTAAAAGTGTATTAATATCTATTAAATGCTTAGTTGAAAATAAATTTGCTATACACACAAAATTTGTAGTTTTTATAACCCATAATAACAACAAATTGAAAAATTCTAAAATTTAAACAAAATCATCAAAATCGAAGAAATTTCTAAATTTGAAAAAAAAAATTGCAAAAAAATCGCCAAAAATTTAAAAAAAATACAAAAATAGAATAAAAAAGCTTAAATTATAAAAAATTGGTGATTTTTAAAAAAAATTAAAAATTAAAAAAAAAATTACAAAAATTTTGGAAAATTGTTAAAATTAAAAAAAAAAATCGTGAATTGAAAAAATCGCCGAATTTAAAAAAAGAAATGCTAAAAATTATTAATGTTTTCAAGATATGGACGTTTTAAATTTTATTTAGGTGATTTTTCAATTTAAGCGATTTTAATATTAGCGTTATTTTCCAATTTTGGCGAATTTTTTATATATTAGCGATTTGTTAAATTTTGGCAATTTTTTTAGTTTTGTGTTTTTTTTTTTTGACCATTTTGGCGATTATTTTCAATTTTGGATTTTTTTTTTTAAATTTGACGATTTTTTTTTTTAAATTTTAGTGATTTTGTTTTAAATTTTGTTGATTTTTTTATATATTGCCTTTTTCCAATTTAGCGATATTGCGAATTTATCCCAATTTTAGGCACTGTTTTATGTTGGGTGATTTTTTAAAATTTCGTTGATTTTTTCAAATACTCGTATTAGCGATTTTTAATTTTTAAAGATTTATTTTCCAATTTATTTTTTTTTTTTAAAAAATTAATAATGTTTTCAAGATATGAACGTTTTAAATCTTATTTAGGTGATTTTTTAATATTAGCGATTTTAATATTAGGGCTGTTTTCCAATTTTGGCAAATTTTTTATATATTAGCGATTTGTTAAATTTTGGCAATTTTTTCAGTTTTGTGTTTTTTTTTTTGACCATTTTGGCGATTATTTTCAATTTTGGAATTTTTTTTTTTAAATTTGACGATGTTTTTTTTTTAAATTTTAGTGATTTTGTTTTAAATTTTGTTGATTTTTTTATATATTGCCTTTTTCCAATTTAGCGATATTGCGAATTTATCCCAATTTTAGGCACTGTTTTATGTTGCGTGATTTGTTAAAATTTCGTTGATTTTTTCAAATACTCGTATTAGCGATTTTTAATTTTTAAAGATTTATTTTCCAATTTATTTTTTTTTTTTTTTAAATTAATAATGTTTTCAAGATATGAACGTTTTAAATCTTATTTAGGTGATTTTTTAATATTAGCGATTTTAATATTAGGGTTTTTTTCAGTTTTGTGTTTTTTTTTTTGACATTTTGGTGATTATTTTCAATTTTGAAATTTTTTTTAAAATTTGACGATTTTTTTTAAATTTTAGTGATTTTTTGTTGATTTTTTCCAATTTTAGCGATTATGGCGAATTTGTCCCAAGTTTTGGCACTGTTTTATGTTGGCTTGTTTGTTAAAATTTCGTTGATTTTTTTTCTAATATTAGCGATTTTTAATTTTTAAAGCTTTATTTTCGAATTTTTTTTTTGGGATTTTTTTTTTGTCAATTTTGGCGATTTTGTTTTTCAATTCCGCCGATTTTTGTTCATTTTGACGTTTTAACAATTTTTGTTGAATTTATCTTAATTTTTGCACTTTTTATTAAAGTTTTAATAGTTTCTACTAAAAGTTTGTTTGAAATTAAAAATAAAATTCAATTAAATTTTTAATAGATACTATTGAAATCTTAATAAAAACGAAATCAAATTAATAGTTACAAATTATTTTAATTGATACTACAGTTTACTTCATACGAGCAAATACAATAATACTTTTAATTGAATAAACAAATATTTTAATTGAACCTAGATTTTAGTTTCTAATGTTTAGTAAATTTTGCAAAAAGAGACTCGATGGTAAAATTTTTAATGCTTTCTTAGCGGGCTTTGTAAAATTTTTTTTTTTTTTATTTTTTTTTTATTATAAATGCATTCTTTATTTACAATCTATCCGAGGATAATAAGCAAATTTGTTAAATTTAATACATAACAGGGGTTATGTAACTCCAATGAGATACATAACATAAAAAATAAAAATTAACATAGTCATTTTTATAAGATTAAATTACATTCGTGAAAGAAATTTATTTAAGTAATAATGGATCTTAGTTACGAAAAGGGAGATCTAATACATGATTTCGTATAAGTCTTTTAGTTTCATTGGTACTGTCCAGCAATGATATCGCCACAGGATTAACGTTGTTACTTAGCCTCTGCAAATGCCTCTCGCTTATATTTCTGGCTTCATCTCGAACAGATGAAATGGACAAATCTCGTTTGATCACAACATTTCTCACGTACCACGGTGCATCAAGGATTAATCTTAAAGATTTTGATTGATATCTCTCTAGAATTTCGATATTTGAATTGCTGGCGGTACCCCATAATTGGATACCATATGTCGAGCCAGGTGTCAGAATAACTTTGTAAAGGGTCCGCCAAATAACTTTTTATTTTTTGAAAATGCTATAAAAAAAACTACTGAATATTTTCTCAAATTTCTTTTTTTATTTGAAAGTACAATCCTTCCGGTTAATAATGGAAAATCATTTCATTCAAATTGCTGCCTCGGCTGGCCAAGCAGTAGCCTACACGATCGGTCCAATTTTTAAGCACATTATCGATTGTGTGCAGCTGTATTTCACCAATGGCTTCACGAATATTTTCCTTTAAAGCGTCAATTGTCTCTGGCTTGTTGGATGGTCAGTTGGCTTCAACTCCTGACCCAATTGGACTTTGTATGGCGTCATACCAAGGTCTTTATGCAAAATTCGTCTCAATGATGTCTCCGAAATGTTCAATTGTTGAGAACGACGGTGAATTGATGTTGATGGCGCTTCACTCACACTTTCTGCCACAGCAGCAATATTCTCGGGTGTACGCACTGTTTTTGGCTTTTCACGCTTTGGTTTATCGATGAGGATGCCAGTTTCTTTCACTTTTTTCACAAGATAACGAACATACGGAGCGGACGGTGCTTCTCTTCTTCCAAAATCCGTACGCAATTTTCGCACACATTCTGCAACATTACCATGATTTTCAAAGTAATGTCGCAATATTTTCCAGCGTAAACACAACCATATTCGTTCAGCGGAAGGATAAAACTAATTATCTGTCAAATCAGACATGAGCTAAGTGTTACCATTCACGAAATAAGCACTAGTTGAAAAAAAAAACGTTAGATGGCGGACCCTTTAGATTCGTAACTTATTATTTGAATTGAACTTAGACTTCGGACCTATAAGCCAGTAAAGTCATTTTGTTTTAATTTATAATTGTTCCTGCTTACTCTTTTTATGAGACTTCCAGGTAAGTCGTCTATCTAGAATCATTCCTAGATATTTGACTTTGTCACGTTTTGGGATTACGTTACCATTTACGATTACATCGGGACAATCACCAGTTCTGAGAGCAAAAGTTGTTTGATTGGATTTCTCGGAATTAACCTTAATGTTCCATTCCGTTTGAACAAGTAAGGATGTCTCAGCTGGGGATTTACTAGAAGCGATAATTGCCGTGTCATCGGCATATGTAGCCACCATGACATTGTCTCTTGTAGGCATATCTGATGTGTAAATTGTTTATAAAATGGGACCTAATACACTGCCCTGTGGAGTTCCAGCATTAATTTCACACAATTCTGATCTGCTTTCATTTACTTTTACATAAAAATGTCTACTAAATAACTTTTCATAAATAATCCTGGCTCAATAAATAGTAAAATCGTGGCTCTATAAATAGTGGAATTTCCTATGTAATTCACGAAAACAGAAAAATTGTATGTCAAATCGTGCCTCTATAAATACTTAACTTTCGTGTCGAATCGTGGCTCAATATTGCTATCATATTTCCAGCGAAAATAGGCATAAATGCATAATCTAAAAAGAATCTATAAACTATCAAATCAGGCATGCGCAACAAATCGATTGGGTGGTCTAAGCAAACAAATTCGAAGCGTAACGACGGTGGTCTTAGAAAACGATGCTTAAAACCAATACAATTACCAAAAAAAAAAGAATTCAAAATCACATTTGTCGGCAACATTTGATTAATTGTTAATAATTGCTAAAAAAAAAGAACTATATAAATCATATGGCAAAAGACTAGATAACAATTTCTAACTATCACGTAGATATCACACAATGAAGAGACGACTATAGCTTCCTTTTTAGGCGGTGGATGAAAAGGAATATAACTCAGAGAGTCTAGAATTTGCACAAAATAATTTATGAAATAAAACACCTAGAGAATATTTGAAAAAGAACTGAAAAACTACAAAATCCTTAACACAATAGCCGTGATGTTACAGTGTCAATACCGTCACCTGGTATGATTAGATAGGACAATGAAGGCTCTCGTTACGGCAACATCAAAGCATAAAATATCAATTCGCCTTGGTGGTCTTTGTTACGCTTCAAAGACTACTCTCACTTACTAAATAAGTATATGCACAATAGGATGTCCCGACAAATGGTGCTTTTACGAATTCGTTTAAGTACTAGCATTCAAACGATGAGTATTAAAGAGCTGAAAACGAAAAATATAACGAAAATATATTTTATCGAAGAAAAATTTTTATAATTTTTTTTTAGAACAGTTTTGGCCCACCGCAGAATTTTTAAGTTTTCATTTAGTAACTTAGAATACTATGTAGGTAAAGGACATTGCAAATGTAGTTAAAAACAAATGAAATTTCACTTAGAGAAAGGACGACTTACATTTCAGTTAATTCAACTAACATTCTCATTTGTTTTTTACTGTTCAAAAAATTAATAACAATTGTAGTAAAAATTAACCACAGGATAGTAAAAAATAAACAAACATTTATTTTTTTTTTTAATTTTTTAAATAACAAAAAACGACTGTAAAAAATTAATGTAAAATCATAAAACAGTCATTTGATGTGGTTAGTTTTTTAAATGAACTACAAGGTTAGTAAAAAAATTAAATTTTTTCTACAAATGACTGACATTTACATTAAAAATAAAGAAACTGTATTACAACCCAAACATATTTTTAAAGCAGAAGTTCCCTGAGTGTACATAATAACTAAATATTTTCTTCAATTTCGTACAAAAAAAAAAACACTCAAATAACACTTTTTTGTATGTTGACCTTAGCTAAGTGCCATTTAAGTGTTTTTGTGAAAGAAGTCAACATAATTATAATTACTCTATATACTCGTATGATGAAAACTTAATGATGAAATAATAAGCACTACATAACAAAACTTTTGAGTCCTATTTTGACAAAAAGTAAGACAACTTTTGTTGGACTAAATATATAATCTTTTACAACTTACATCGGGTGTGCCATTTAAGTGCTATTACTCAAATATCTTTTGAATGGGCCACCCTAATGCACATGTAGTGGATAGTTTTTTGAAACAAAACCCGAATCTTATGTATACACCGCCTTAGCAACTTAGAAAAAAAGGATAATCACCATCATGATCATCATCTAAGGACCAACCTTAAAATTTTATTTAATTTTTTTCCGTTATAATAAGGTCCTGTTAACGTTTAATGTCTGCTATATATTTTGGTGTTTAATTTCACTGATTCTTGTGTGATTTTCCTCTCCTTTAATGATTCTTAAAGTTTCTAAGGGTGTTGCTTATGCTTGACTATCTTTTTGTATTTTACCGCCATAATCTCTTCCTGTAAAAAACAAAAATTTCAAATTTACTAAAATTGTGATAAACATTTAAAAGAATCAATGTCTATGTTCAAATTGTTCTTCTAACCTACTAAACTGATAACATACGTTTGTTTGATCCTTGTTGCTCCTTGTAATGCTAGTAGATAATTGTTCCTTATTATGCCTCGTTTACACGTGTTTTTGTATTGAATTTGTTACCAGCTAATTTGTTGTATAATTCCCACATATGTTTGTTAGTTTCTTTAAGAATATCCTCCTTAATCTTATGTTGAGTTCACATTTCTTTTAGGATTTTTAATTGCATATGTGTTTAACCTCAAACAATATTTTTTTGTTAATAGGAGGATAATGTGAGTTTGTTTTGTATGTAGCAATTTGGTGTTTATTGATTTTATTTTGTTTTCTTAATTAGTTCAATAAAGATTTTTTTAAGGAATTTAAAATTATATAAAAAGAAGATTTTTTTTTGCACCGCTTTGTGGTTTTCTATAAAAGAGACACTGTAAATGTAGTAAAAACAATTGTAATTCTGTAAAAACAATTACAAATGTAGTTAAAGTAATAGATATAAAAACTATTGTAATATTTTAAAAACAACTACAAATGTAGTTGAAACAACAGACATCAAAAGTATTGTAAAACTTTAAAAGCAATTACAAATGTAGTTAAAACCACAGAGATTAATTATATTGTACCAATTGTTAATTTAATAAAAACGAAGGTCACGAGAGCAGAATTTTGCGTGATTCACGTCTAACACGCATGAGCGTGTGTGGAAACTACTTAAACTCAAGTGAGCGTGAGTTAGTGTGAGTATGAAATTACATATTCAGTTTTCAGTGAGTGAGTGTGAATGAAAACTGAATTTGCTCACATGTGCGTGATAAATTCAGTTTTTATAAATCGAGTTTTTTGATACACTATTTCAAATTTTTATATTTTTTAAAGTACTTAGACAAAATTCTATTGAAATATATTGTCTTAATAAATGTAATAAAAATTATTAAAACTATTCAAACTATTTTTATTACTTGACTTGCCAAAAATATTAAAAATCTGTTATCATTTCGTTAAATTTCATAATAAAATAGAAAAAAGTTATAAGCTTGCTACCTATAAACAGTTGTAAGTACAATAATTTTTTATATTATATTTGACAAATATTTTCATGGTTTAATTATGATATATTCATCCATTTTCAGATTGTCGTTATCTAAAACGGAATATTTGGATTTAAAATGATTCGTCGACAGAAAGTTCTGACTGCTATCGAAATGCAAGATATTTTTGATAGTTGGTCTGATGAAGATAGTGATGGAGGAGAGAATTTTGTAGAACACGCAGACACCGTTGACGTCATAATAACGCCACCCGATGTTGTCGACAATCTTAGTGATAATAAGGAATTGGACGACAATGTTTAATTGTTGCGCGATGAACAGGAGTTGCCTCGGGAGATTGCCGGACAGTTTGAAATTGAATATGTTTACGATGACAGCAATGAGCACATGTCATCGGGTGGTGATAATGATATGGATAACGTAAATGAACTCGAAATTGATGCGCCGGTGGCCTCAACATCTAGTGGCCGTGGTCGTAAATCAACTCTGAAATCAAGAAATGCACCGAAGCGACCTAGAATTTATCAAGAAATGAAACCAAGATGGTCTCGGTCGCAAAATTATCAATTCGATAAAATTCCATTTGATGATACGGCAACTTCATACAAAGCGTTGTATGAACAAATTGAAGATTTGAATCCAGTGCAGATTTGGGAAAAATTCATTGATGAGGAGGTCTTGAACGTCTTGGTCACTTCCACCAACCAATATGCTGTGACCAACAATTGGCCATCATTTATTACATCAAGTAGTGAAATGAAAACGTTTTTGGGCGTATTGTATATCACTGGTTACCACACCTTGCCAGAAATACATAGTTATTGGTAAAATCGAGAATATTTGGGATGCGCACTTATAAAAAAATGTATTTCGAGAGACAGATTCAAACGAATCAAACAGTTTTTCCACGTTTGCGACAACTCAGCATTGGACACGAAAAATAAATTTGCAAAAGTCGCACCATTGAATGATTTAATGAACAACAAATTTATTTTTAACAAATATCACGTTTTTTAAATAAAAACACAAACTTTTTGATTTAAATGTGAGTTTTATTCAAAATAAAATAAATATTTCCTTATTGCAAAAAATTTTTATTTTTAGTACACACCATGGACTGTTGGGTATTTAAATACCCAATTTCGTTAGAACTGAACTCACGGCCAGGTGTGTTAACTTATTTCTGTTCGGCTTTCTCTATTAAATAGAGGATACCAATAGCTATCCGGTAAGGGTACACGTTTTTCGTAATTGCCGTTTTTCTATGTTTGGAGTCACTTTTCCTCTCCATTTTCCGAAAGTGAAAAAAACGCTATTTTGACCTGTAAAAATATAAAGGTAAGCCCCAAAAAAATATTCGGTTACATTTTTTTATTTAAGGCCCATCTTTCTTCTTTGTTATAAAAAAAAAAAATTACCGTGATATCTCTCACCTGGTCCGCTCTAGAATTTTTTTAATGTCAACATTTTCTTGGGTATTTAAATATCCATTAGGCAGGAATGGGTTAATATCACTTTAAAACAAAAATAATTTGGGTGGTCTAGTTCATCTCTTATTTGCCCACTTAAAGACTTTTGCAATTTTTTGTATTTATCAATGAATTCTTATACCAATTTTGTAAGTGGGCACAACATTTTGTAATTTTTTCAATTTTAAAAGGCGTTTCTTTTAAATGTACTCCTTAATTAACATAAAAATATTGCGTGGTTTATATACAGTAGCAAAATGCATACCGTAACTAAAGTCTACCAGCCAATTATCTTACCTACATACAGGGTAATTGTAACACCGGAAACTGATCGATAGAACATGATATTTAACATAAACATTAGCAATTATCTATTTAAGCAAAACAGAAATTTACATCAAAGAATGCCGCTAAATAAGCATAAATGAGATAATTAATAATATCCTACGAGGAAAACCATAGTGTAAATGAAATTATAACAGATTTCTGATGATTTTTTGGCAGGTGAAAAATTTTAGGAGTAGGAAAAAAGTGTATCACTAAAATTGGAAAATTTGTATAAAACAAAAGACTTAGAACACAAACTTTTGGAATGTAAACAATTTTTTTAATTGAAACACAGTTTTTTTCTGCACATTTACTCCTCCTATTCGAAAGTACAGATTCTCAAAACCTTCACAATCATTTTTTATATTTTATATGACTAAAATTTATTAATAAACCATAGATTTTTAAATAATCCATAATTTTTTCTTTTCCGTTTCAGGTAAGTTTGACAATATTTCATGGCAAAAAATTGTGTAAGTTAAGAATTATTTAATTCGATTAATTTGCGGTTTGATTCAGTTAAAACTATTGAATTTGCAACCTTACAACAACAACAACAAATATGGTGTCAAACTAAGGTACCAGAGAATTGCTCTCAAACAATCTATTAATATGTATTTAGTTAATTTAGAAAAAAAAATTTATAATAATTAAGACAACGAAACAGTACCAGTTTTTGATGCACCCTAAACATCAGAGATGGTACAAAAAATACAATTTTAAAAAAACGCTTAAACATACAAATCGTTTGCAGAAAACCAGTTAAAAATGATTAAATATTTTTCCGCGATTTTTTTGTTTGTTCCTTTAATACTGTTTTGTTTATAATTATACTGGATCTTTAGAACATTTTTCGAAATATTTAAAACAACAGAAAAAGTTCAGGTAGACATTTATTTCGTGGACTTTTTTGTGAAATATTTTTTGCATAAAATTACCTTTTAAAAAACGCTTAAAAATTAAATAGATTGTAAAAAAAAGTTAAAAATTTCTTTACAAAATTATTTTTGTGTAATATTAGTTCCGCAAAATTTTGTTTGCTAAATTTTTTTAAACCATTTTTTTTCATTCTATTAACAGAAATTTTTTAATTAAAATTTTACAAAACGCTTAGAAATATAAATTAATTGTAATAAAAAGCAAAAACTTCTTCGCAAAATTTTTGTGTAAAATTTTATTTTCCACAAAATTTTTTTCGCGAAATTATTTTCACACGATATATTTTATTTGCTTTCAATTATACCACTGCTTTTTTAAATAGTTCCTTTAAAAGAAACGGTAAAATACTTAGAAAAGATTAATCAGATAATTAAAAAAACGCTAAAGTGAATATCGATTGAAAAAAACCCAAAATATTTTTTCTCAAATTTTTTATCAAAAATTTATTTTCCGAAATTTGTTTACTCTTTTTTTATTATAACTACTTTTTATACAGTTCCTTTAAAAGAAATGTTAAAATAATTAAGGAAACGAAAATAGTACTACATAGAATTTGGTACAACCTTTTTTACTCCCTAAACATTAGAAATTGCACTTTTTCCGCGAAATTGTTTCCCTCTTTCTATTATTCCCCTTTTTTTTATACAATTCCTTTAGAATAAATATTAAAAGAAAAATTAAAAAGCGAAAAAAGTGGCAACTAATGGATTAATTTTTACCCAAAACATCGGAGAATGCGCAAAAAATTATCTTTAAAAAATTGCTCAAATCACAAAACATTTTTTCTCAAGATTTTTGTCGTGAAACTTGTTTCTCTTTGTATAAATAGAACTTGTTTTACAGTTTCCTTAGAATAAATATTAAAATAAAACAAATGAATTAAAAAAATCTACAAACCTTTAAAGAAAAAATAAAAAATGTTTTTCGCGAAATTTTTTACGCGAAAAACTTTTTGAATTAAATTTTTTTTTTAATCATATTTTTTTTTTTTTTTTCTAATAATAATTAGAATAATTATAAAAACCAAAAATGTACAAATTTTGGCACATTTGGCTAAAGTGTGAATACCGATTGAACACAAACGCTAAATACGAGGGCGGATCCATAAGTCCGTGACTTTTCAAAATTTCCTCGTAGTTATATGAAATGCAACACTGCTTCCATCAAGTACCACCTTTTAATACTATTAATAGGTAACTGTCAAATTTTGAGCAAGTTCTGTCATTTACTTTGCGTTTAACTGCTGTTCAAAACATACAACAGCTGTTCAAAACATACAACCTCGTAAATTTTTTTAAAAATGGAAAAAAGTGAATTTCGAGTTCTCATTAAAACCAAGGACAAGCTTGATAAATACTATGGGGACTCTGCACCATCGATTTCAATGGTAAAAAAAAGTGGTTTACTGACTTTCGTTGTGGTCGCACAAGTAGAAATGACGCTGAACAGTTTTTTTGGATGCACGCGGCATAATCCCCATCGATTACCTTCAAAAGGGAAAAGCAATAAACGGTGAATATTATGCCAACTTATTGGACCGATTTAACGAGGATTAAAAAAAACGACCCCATAGGGCCAAGAAAAAAGTTCATTTTAATCAAGATAATGCACGGGTGCACGCGTGTGCAGTCTCAATGGCAAAACTCCATGAATTGAGCTACAAATTGTTACCTCATCCGCCATATTCTCAGGATTTAGTCCCCAGTGACTATTTCCTATTCCCAAACCTAAAGAAATGGCTCGGTGGAAAGAAATTTTTAACGATAAAATTGTTGATCAAACAAATGCCTATTTTAAGGCCCTCGAAAAATCCTATTTTTTGGAAGGGTTACAAAAATTGAAGAAATGTTGTACTAAGTGTATTGAGCTAAAAGGAGATTATGTTGAAAAATAAATTTTTTTTTGCAAAAAAAAACTGCGTTTCATTCAAAAAGTCACGGACTTATTTATCGGCCCTCGTATTTCTTAGCAAATTTTTTTGTAAATATTTTTTTTTACACTTTTTTACCACGAATTTTTTTTTTTATTTTCTCGAGATTTTTTACCTTCAAAAAATTTAGCAAGGAAATATTTAAGATTAAAAAAAATATATATATATCGACTAAAACACACACAAAATATTTGCTAATTATTTTCTGCTACATTTTTTTCCGCCAAGTTTTTCATGCTCAATATTTTTTACGCATAATTTTTTTTTCTCTAAATTTTTGTTCCTTTAGTTTGTTTAAAATATTTTGTTCATCCAATGCATGAAGACCTTAACGCTTCACTTTCGCAAATTTCGCGGAAAACTAATTCAATAGAAAAACAACTGTGGGAAAAAAATTTAAATAAAAACAAAAATCGCAAAAAGAAAATTGGCAAGAAAATTTTTAGTGTGATTTCAATTGAGATATTTTTTAGTTTTTTTTTTTTAAATGGTAAATTGTAATTGTATAAAAATTATATGTTTTGTTTAAACTGTACAATGTAACATACAAAAATGTTGCAATAACGTTGTAAAATGGCCTGAAGTTAAATTAATTGTTCTTTAAGTTAAATTTTGTTCAAGATTGTCGAAAAATTTAACACCTGCCTTTTAAAGCATAAAAAAACGATGCAATTTCACGATTGCTTAACAAATTTAAAAATGTATTGTGAAATTTTATTTTACAATTCGTTACAAAGAAAAAAATTTCAAAGAAATTAAAAATCAATTTTAAAAAGATAATAAAACTTTTGTATTGAATGAATGATATGAATTGGAAAATTCTTAAAAAAAAATTATACATTTTCAAAACGAGAACAATTATTCAGCCAGAACTAACAATTGAAGACATTTAGTTAAGGACTTTACATTAATTATTCTTAAATATGAAAAACAATCGTTTAAAAAACTAGCATGACTATTTATAACATGATTTAATGAAAGCAACACTTGAATATAAAGAAATTCATGGTTGAAAGGACTCGAAATAAGATTTGTCAAGCTGAGCTATTGTAGGTTACTTTTTATATGAATTTTCTTTATGGTTCATAAAACACCAACAAATTTAAAATTTTTTAAAATCTATTTGTTCAACTTAATACCATGTTATTTGAAAAATCATTTAATAACAAATCATTTGTAATAGAAAGAACATTTAGATGACATTGTGTTTGCTATAGAGAGCATTTATATGACTCGTATGTGAAAAGATAATGACAATGTATTTAACTACACTTGAAAACACTTGGTTTTGAAGTTGTATACAAAAGTGTCCTTTTTTTCTAAAATTATATTTTTATTGTTTAAAATAAAAGTCATTTATTGTATTAACTTTTCTTCCAACCAACCATATGTTTTCTCTAAACATAAAAGGATAATAATTTTTCTTTTTTAAATCTTTTGTTTAATTGTTAAAATTTTTATGTTCCAATATTTTAAAGTGGTTAAAATGTTGAAATTGTTTTTTGATGGCTGTAGTGTTTGAATTTAATTTTATCATTTGTTCTTTTTACAAGATTTTAATTTTCAACTAAATGTCCTTTTCACTTTGAAAACGTATCCTTTTGTTTGTGTTTTGAAAATTTATTATATTTCTATTTAAGACTAAATGGTATTTATTAGCAATGATTGGCCTTTTAGAAACTGTTCCTTTGTTAGAAAAAATTGTCTCATTGTTTTTTTTTAAATGCTTTCCATATTACAAAAAATTTTCAATTAATTTTCCCATTTTTTATATTTGGCTGTGAAATTGTTTTTTAAATTGTTGTTAATTGTCTTTAAAACACTTAAACAATTATTTTCAATCTTTACAAGCAGCTGTCAAATCGTTTTTGCTAAAACTAATAATATCGAAACACTCTCATTAATGCTCGCCAAACATTTATACAGAAAAAACTAAAATCGAGTTTTAATTAAAATATTTGTTAATTCAATTAAAAGTTTAATTGAATTTGATCCTATTAAGAAAATTGTAGTATCAATTAAAATAATTTGTAACTATTTAATTGATTTCAGTTTCAATTAAGATTTTATTCATTTATATAAAAAATTTAATTGAATATTGTTTTTAATTAAAAAAAAAATCGTCAGTATTGAAAAAATCACCAAAAATTGTGTAAAAATCGTCAACATTTTAAAAAAATTGCCAAAACTAAAAAAAAACTACAAAAATCTCTAATAATAGGAAAAAGTCGACCAAGACAGCAAAACCTCAATGATAGGTTGGTATTACGGAACATGTTACCTGGTAATAAGTTAAATTCCTTAGTAAGGAGTTTAACTTAAAGAAAGATTAATTTAAGTAATAAAAGGGTAAGGAGTCCATACCCCATTAGTAGCACCAAATTCACATGTTTAAATATTTTTATGGTATAATTAGTTCGTTTCTAAATAAAATTTAATATAATTCAATTTTAACTAAAAATTTGCACATTTTAAAATAATATTCGTTCTACAAATTTAAGATTAAAATTAAAAAGTTTTTGATATCTCTTTACCTGTAAGCAAGGCAAGTAGTTACCTCGATGGACGTGACCTTCACGATAAAAAGAAGTTATATCTCAAATACAGTATAGATCGATATTTATTCTTATCCAAGTTTATCTCGATATTGGGGTATCCAGTAGTATCCGATTAGATCACTCAAATATGTTACTGGTTTAAAGTAAAGGGTCTGCCATCTAACGTTTTTTTTTCAACTAGTGCTTATTTCGTGAATAGTAACACTTAGCTCATGTCTGATTTAACAGATAATTAGTTTTATCCTTCCGCTGAACGAATATGGTTGTATATACGCTTGAACAACGCTGGGAAGTATTGCGACATTACTTTGAAAATCATGGTAATGTTGCAGAATGTGTGCGAAAATTGCACTGTTTTTGAAGATTGCATTATCAGCTGCAGAGCTGATGTCGTTTGGCCACCTCGGAGCTGCGATTTGACACCGTTGGACTATTATTTGTGGGGTGCCGTCAAAGATAAGTGCTACGCCAACAAGCCAGAGACAATTGACGCTTTAAAGGACAATATTCGTGAAGCCATTGGTGAAATACAGCTGCACACAATCGATAATGTGCTTAAAAATTGGACCGATCGTGTAGGCTACTGCATGACCAGCCGAGGCAGCCATTTGAATGAAATTATTTTCCATTTTTAACCGGAAGGATTGTGCTTTCAAATAAAAAAAAGAAATTTGAGAAAATATTCAGTAGTTTTTTTTTATAGCATTTTCAAAAAAAAAAAGTTATTTGGCGGACCCTTTAGATCAAAATTGATTTCAAAATTGGGGTATCCAATAATATCTTAGATCAAGATCCTGATATATCCCAAAATATCCCATGAGATTAATTTAGATCTGATTGGATCTAACTAGATCCAAAAAGATAAGTAATTTTTGGTAGACCGAATAAGATATTTTGAGATTAAATTAAATTTACTTAAATTTTTTCTGCAAAGATCCTTCCAACAAAAATATTGCTGACTTTACTGACTCTTTTTGTGCATAATTTAAAAAAATTAAAATAAAAATAATTCAGTTATCTGGCGCATATATAATTATGTAATAATATATGTATAATAATATATGTATATCTTATACGCATAGTAAACATTAACGATGTTGCACCATATATAATCATATATCGAACTAATTGTTAATCTTGCACAATATCATATATGGAATCTTACATAAATATATCTTACATCACTTAATGCTATATATTAAGTTATAGTATACATATGGCACCATATATAAGCATATCACACACAAAAATATTTCTTATAAGATAGTATATATTATTGTATCTTAAATTTTATAGGTTATATTGCACCATATATGATTACATATAATTATGTTCAGAATGCGAATGTATTATTGTATATGACAATAGATCAAACATATCTTATTATTTATATGTATGTCTAATATCTAATTTTATAAAGTTCAATATATAAAAATATATCATTATGCATGTTACCATATAAGAAACATATAATGATAAATGGCTATACATGACACCAGATATAGTCACATGTTATAATATATTTTAAGATAAAAAAAACACAAGACGATATATAATTTACTCTGGTTGTAAAAAGAATAGGGTTTGCAATATAATAGTCGCGGTTTACGTCTTTATTACAAAGAGATTATTTTTCCACCCAAAACTTATAAAAAATTTAATTTCGAAAATTGTTGGTAAGTTTTTTTTGAATGTCAGCTATGTATTTCAATGTTGGACATCTTTTTTTGATTTTTGTCTTTTTTTTTCAATATTGGGAATTTTTTTAAATTTTTTAATGTTTTTTTTTTTTTAATTTTAGCGATGTCTTCAATTCAGCCGTTTATATAAATGTTGGTGGTTTTTTCTTTATATAAAGATTTTTCAATTTAGGTGTTTTTTTTTTAATTTTTGTTTTTATATATTTTTTTTTTTGTTTCAATTATGGCGATTTTTTTTTTTGAATTTTGTAGATTTCTTTTTCAAATTATAGCGATTATTTCAATTTAATTGATTTTTTTTTTAATTTTTGTGATTTTTTTTTTTTAATGTAGAAATATTTTCATTTTGTTGTCATTATGCGGTATAAAAACTGGGAATTTTGTGTGCACCAAACTCACTTTAAATTAAAAATTTAATAGATATTATTAATCTTTTAATTGAAAGTGAGTTCGAAATCAAACAAAAGTTTAATTAAAATTTGATTAGCAAAATTTTTTTTTGTAAAGTGACACAATTTCAATGAAAAACAAAAAACAAGACCAACGTTACTACTCTAAAACTACACTTAATTTTTTCTAAATTTTTTCAAATGAATTTTCCACCTTTCCCCTATTAAACTGTCAAAATTATTTCAACAATCTGTTGTCGTTTTTTTTTTAAAGAACTCTCTAAACTCATTTTCAACCCTATAATTATTTAGTGCTTGCTTGTTTAGCGGCTTTTTCTTATCTTTCATTCATTTGGCTTCATTTTTCTTAAAGGATAATTGCTGATGTTTATGTTAAATAGTCTATTTGTTTCAGGGATTAGTGTTATAATTATCATGTCGTTGGGTTAGTCGGCCTATAAAAGTTAATTTGTATTTTAAAATTACCGTAGTGCTAGTAATTAATCCTCCTAAAACGTTGATGAGTATTTGCAAAAATACTGATTAATGGCTAAAAGTAGATCAGGAAAAGGCCACCCAAGTACAAATTTTTCCAACCGACTAGAAAAATCTTTAAAATAGTTTACTTTTTATCGTGTTTTAAGAAATTATTATTTAACAGTACAATCTTCTGAAAATGTCAGTTAAAAAAACTTTAATTTCAGTTAAAAAGTCGACAAAGGTAATTACAGTTAAATTAACAAAAACTGTAGTTATTTTTAACTATTTAAAACAACTAACAAATGTAGTAAAAACAACTAACAATGTGGTAAAAGCAACTGAATTTTTTTTTATAAATTGGTAAAAAAAAATAACTGTTTTTAACAGTTATCTTTTCGGTATTAAAAAAATATTTTTTTCTTTCCATTACAATACAAATTTGTATTTCCCATATCCTACTTATACCAAAATAGATTCTTTACAAACCGTTAAAAAAATACGGTAATTTTCTTCAGCTGTTTTTTTTAAATTACTGTCATAACAGTTTTTTTTTTTTTTTTTTTTTTTTTATTAATTAATAATCATATAATTACAAATTATATACTATTTCCCTAACCGAGCACTAGCTCCTATGGCCTTCGGCGCGTTGTATCGAAAAAAGACCAGTGCCTCTGGTGGGAATCGAACCCACGACCCCCGCACAGATAAGCCAGCACGCTACCAACTAGCCTACCGGGGCGCACTGTCATAACAGTTGGTCAGTCAGAATAATATAATGGTCATTAGTAATATCATATCTGATATGATAATTTTGTGTTCCCAATTATGTGAAATCATATTTTTTCTCTGCAATAAATAGAACTAGTTTATATTTCCTTATTCGCGTAACTACTTTCATATGACTAAAATCTAAGTCTTTATTATAATGCCCTAGATAACATTTATAGATATTAAATTTTTAAAGAATTTAATTCACTTATCATATTACTGACATAAAAACTTAAAAACTTGCTGCATTGCACAAGTTCTCCCCCTTTCAAAGTTTATACAATTTTTTATCTTCTTATAGACTCAGTCTCCAGTTAAAACCATTATAAAATGTATGAGTTTATGTCAAAAATTAAACACTAATAGGCGTTTTATTTGAATTATTGGTTCTATACAATAAATACAATATATAAAAAAGTAAACGCATACAACAATCTGATACAATAACCATGATAAAAAAGAGTTTATAACTCATTAGTTGCTAAGTCTATGCCATATAAATACACTTAAAAAGTTTTACGGTAGAATCTACTGAAAATGGCATTTAAAACAACTGTAGTTTCAGTAATTAAAAAAGGCGACAAAGGTAATTACCGTTCAAATAACTAATGCTATAAACACATAGACGACTGCAGCTACACGACTACAGCCTGTCAAAAATAAAATACACACGTTTATATGAAAACGATTATTTTGGCACCAACACAACTACACGGCTACCCGACTACTTTTGCCGCTGTAGTCAACTTAGGTTAATTTCTATTTTTGTTGGCTGCAAAACAAAAATAGTGCTGACAATAAAACAAAATATGTAACAAATTAGTGCTTAAAAATATTTTATTTTGTTAAACACAAAAAACGTCGCAACATCAAATGGTATAATTGCATTAATATTCAAGAGGGGTTATATAAATTTATTTTCACGTTATAATAATGTATTATAAATAAGTAATTGTATTTTTAAGTGAACTTTATATACGTGTCTACAACCAAGCATGTTGTTCTATTTTAATAAAGAAAAAAAAGATGTAATTGGCACTACTGAAACAAAAATGCATTTGTATCAGGGATGTTAAATGGAGTTTTCAATTTTGTACCAACATCCAAAAAAAATTGTACTTTTTGGACGTTGACGGTACCATTTTTTTTAAATTTATTAAAACAACAAAAAAAAAAAATACATAAAAATTCTCTTGTACAGAAAAAAAAACAAAACCTTCCAATAACATACATTATATGTATAAATAAAATAAGGCATAAAAAAGTCTTATGAATATATGAGACCAAATCATGGCATTATTTGTTTAGTTAATAAACTATTTGGAATTTCTACATCATAGCAGCATAAATTTGTCGCTCTTAACCAATCCTTAGTCTGTATGAGACTTGATAATGTTGGCTAATGTAGTCTGTTTCTTTCCTTAGTTTTTATTATATTTTGAAAAGAAAAAAACTCTTTCCACATTTGCAGACCAGTGTGGAATGGATAAAATTCCAGCAACGACTAGAAATGTCTGGAAACATATTGACATTCAGTTCATTTTGAAAATTAGCTACTACAGACCAAAAACTACAAACGTTTTAATTTTTTAACGACTTCAGTTAAAAAAATTTTAGTTTTTACTCTGGCTCAAGTAATATTTTTACTAAGAAGCCAAGAATGGAGCAAAATTAATGATTAATCGGTTTTTTGTTAAAGTTCTGCCTATTATGGAGGCTATAACTTTTCTAAAACATTGGGTTCTGATGAGATCTTTAACCAGATCGAAATACTAGTATTAACCTAGCTAATATGTTTGATTTGCTTTATTTTTGTAAATATACGGAGGTTGAGAGCTCGTTCTAAATTAAACATATATAAGATTGTTTGGAATTTTCTTTCATTTCTTTAACAATAATTTAATTTTCGTTTGAGTTTGAATTTTAACGTCTTTTTCAGACAATTAGTTAATACTATAATTAATATGCAATTTTATTTAATTTAATTGTGAAAGGCGTGGTGGAGAAGAATGAGTGTATTTTCTAAAAATCATAACTACATTGCAAATATTCAATTTTTTCTAAATCAGACTGCGCAGTTTCTGGTATTGAACGTTCGTCAGTGACCCTGTTTTTTTTTTTTTTGAATTTTTGAATAATGTAATATTTGTTATGTTTTTATTTGTTCGATTGCGTCTATATGAAATTTTTCTGTGCAATCACTGACCGTGGTATAGATAAACTGATTTCTAATGCCACATGCACTCGCACTACACGTTAGACAGAGCGCTTTAGCCCTCTAAACTATAGCTAGGTCGAGTTTTGTTGTGATTAAAACTAGTTTTATTCAATACACGGTGTTTTTGTTCTTGCATACATAATCTCAGAAGTACAACTCCAACAACACAACAGTTCTATTTTTAGAAACTCACCTCACTCTAATGTCCACTGTTTTTCACTTCTTCAGAATTTTAATAAATTCAAAATAAAAGTGAAGTTGGCTGCAACAAGTGTCAATATATGTAAGAGCTGCCAGATAAATTTTGTAAAAAATCGTAAATTTTTAATCGATATTAAAAAAAAAAAAAATTGCCAACTTTATTCTTCAAAATCCTTAAAATGATGATAAATCGTAAAATCTGGCTTATATAGTCGCATTTATTTTAAGAGCTCATTACATAAAACGAATAAATGCAATGAAAAAGGACACAATAACAATTTGTTTGCTATACTAAAAATTCAAAAAGGGGAAAAATTAAAAATTTTTAAATTGTACCAAATGAGTCGCGGTAGTACCACGGTACTTTAGAAGGTCAAAATGTACCAAAAAAAGTACAATTGTACCAACTTTAACATCCCTGATTTGTATAAAAAACAGCTGTTGATATTTTTAAATTGAATCGTGATCAGCTGTTTACTATGCTGCTGTCGTTTCCAAAATAATAAGTAGCTGACCACACGGCGACGATTGCAGTCAACGGCATTTGCAGTCGTGTAGCTCTGCAGTCTGCTGTGGTCTATGTGTTTATAGCATAAGAATGTAGTAATTTTCAACTGTTAAAAAACTACTAACAACTGTAGTACAAAAAAACTAACAATGTCGTAAAAACAACTGACAAATTTTTCTTCCACACACATTTTGAAACAACTGTTAAAATTGGTGAAAACTACTGTTTCTAACAGTTATTTTTCGGTATTTTAAAATTATTATTTTTTTTAATTTCTGCTTTCAATTACAGTAAAAATTTGTATTTCCTAAAATGCCAAGTCAAAATTCCAAACGCTACCCTTCTATTTGTAAATATGTTTACTTCAAAATTACTGTTTCGGTAGTCGTTTATTGAAGTACTAAAATAACTGCTTCAAACAACTGTTGTAAAAGTACGGTAATTTTCCTCAGTTGTTTTTTTAACTGCCATAACAGTTGTTTTGTATTATTTCATAGAAAAACAACTGTAATTGAATTTAAAAACAACTACTACTGATTACTACACAAACAACTGTCATGTAGTCACTGTAATAATGACTTTTGTATTATCATTTATTATTTTATACAATTATATCTCATTAATTATTGCCATGTCTAATAATAAATAAACCAAATCCACCATGTTTTGGTTAAAATTATATGTTTTCATATAAGTTAAAACAACTATATATGAAAAGATATAATTTGAACGAAAACACATAAACGAAAAAAAAAAACATTATAATTTGGGGAAAACTGGTTTTTTTGCCATAATTAGGTCCATAGGGCAAAATTTGTTAAATAATAATGAAATCAAGTGAATAAAATTCAGAATATTTTGACTCAAATCATATTCCATATTCCCTCGTTTTCCGTCGCGATCAAATACTAAAGTCTAAAATTTATATACTTTAAAAAAAAATATAAAAATTAACACTTGCGGTCAAAATGACCCAAAATTTTCAAGACATTGAAAATTGTATTTTGCACAATAGACATATTTATAGTTTTTTAAAACGAAGACTCCTAAAAATTATCCGCATTATATACTTGAAAACAGTTTAGTTATTTATTTTCCAAAATAAAATGTCGAAATTGAACTTTAAATGCACTTAGCGTCCTCAAAGTGCAAAAAAAAAAATAACTGAAACAATTTCAAGTATATCTTGCAAATAAATATTTTTATCAAACGGTTGACTTGTTTGCTGTTTTTGCATTCTTACTTAAACAGGAAAATGTCTATTAAGTTGTCTTAAAATTTCTAAAAATCATTTAATATAAATTCAAAATTTACAAAATTCCATTTAAATAAAAATTAAAAAAATTTTAAAATTTCAATAAAAAAATAATAAATTTAGCATAAAATATGCTGGAAGTATTAAACTTAAAAAATTAGAAAAAGAGCTAGACTAAGCAGATTTCTGAAAATTAAAAATTTAAAAAAAATTATATTAAAAAATTTTAAATGTTTTTCAAAAAATATTGCGAATTTAAAATAAAGCATTTAATAATTAATATGACATCTTTTCACCAGTAAGTTGACCAGTTGTTTCAATATAATTGATGCCGCTTAATCCACAGCAATAGCAAATTATATTTTGCAATCAGTTCTGGTTTGAGCAGTCACGGTATCGGTCCTTTGAGGGCAATTGACTATTTCAATGCCAATGAGAACTGTATTTTTACAAGTTAATGTGTTGATAGCCATTTTGTTTTTTTTTTTGATTACTTTAGAGAAATATAAATAAAATAAAAGAATAGTAAATACCTTTTTACTCGCTTATATTAGAGTTTAAAATAGAAAATATCGAGACATAATTTTGTAAATGGAAAACTAGATCTTCAAATTTTCCATCAATAAACATTTTAAATAATATAGAAAGGTCGGCGTTAAGAAGAGTAATAAACGTTTTTCTCTAAAAATTATAAACACTATTAATTTTCAAATCAGACTAGTCTAGTTTCCGCCTTTTTATGGACAGGCGTCATCAGTGATTTTTTCAATTAAATTGTATTATTATGTCGCACTTGATCAACAAGAGGGTATTAACTCAAAATTTTTAAAATATCACTTTTTTCAAGAAATCAACTAACAACATCAATATCTATCTATTGTAAAAATTTCAACGTATTCCGATTATCCTTTCATCTCCAAAACCACTTTTGAGACCATTTTCATGATAATGTAGTGATTACCTTTATTTCAACAAAAAGGTATTAATTCGAGTTAATACAAAAGTTCAAACAGAAATGAATCGTATATTTTCATAAAAAAGGTATTATTTTGATTTGAGCCTTTATTTATGTTAAAAATAATCAAACTGTTTTATTTATATTTGGTTGTATTTTGAGTTGATACTGTTTTGTTGATAAAATATCTCTACTGAATATTTTAAAATTTTGAGTTAATACCCTCTTGTTGATCAAGTGCGATGTGTGTCTTATAATTTTCAGAATGTCTCTGTATGATAAATTGTTCAACAACCTGCCGGCTGTAAGAATCAAACCTGTGTTTCTTCTTACATTACAAACGTAGCAATACCAAGTAATGACCGTTTAGCTATCACAACCAAGTATGGAATCGGATGTAATGCAGCTAATTTGCAGTTTTCTTTCCTATTAGCTTTTCTGTTATTGTATATTATACTCAGAAGTGACACACACTAACAAGCACAAATATTCTATTTTTGCATTTTTTGTTTATTTTTTCTACTCTCCTCCTTCTTTATTTTACAACGTTACCAGATTGACGTATGGTTTTTACGTTCACTGTAGCCAACTTTGCGTTTATGTTGAGATATCGCCACACTCCAAATGTTGTAATGTCTTTTAGTACAGTGTTATTTTAACGTCATATAGACAGTCGCAATTAATTTTTAATTAATATGCATTTGACAAATTAATTAATAACTTAATATTTTAAAAAAAAAATTTCAGATTTCATTTAGTGATGCTATTCAATTAATGAATGTTGATGTTAAAACGACATCACAATTGAAAAATACTTAAATACGGCTTAAAAATTAAGCATGCACAGGTATTTAAATTTTAAGCAATTCATAAGAAATTGCTTTACAATTGAAAAACGCGTGAACTCTAAAATACTATTGAAATTGCCCACTTGGTCAATGAAAACAATAGTCATTGAAAAACGCTTAACTTGCTAAAGGATTCAAAAGACAACATAAGATGATAGTTTAAAAATCTTCAAAATCACAACCAAATTTCAAACAATATTGAATGAATGGCAAAACTGAATACAAGGACACCATATTGCGTATTTATCTCTGGAACTAAAAGAAAACTATCATAAATTTTTTGTTTTAGAAAAATGATCAAGAGAAAGCGTGATTTAAATGTGACAAATTTAAAATGCTTAAAACAGCTGCACAATTTTGCACTAGTCATAAAAATCTTATGTTTTAAGGACTAGTACTAAAAATAGTACTTTAACTTAAGGACACAACACTTGTATAAAGAATTGTTCCCTAAGGACTAACACTCTATATGGTATAAAAATGTGAATTGCAACAATGAATGCGACAACAATGCAATTTCATTCAAATTTAAAAAACTACACTCAAAAAAGTAAGTTAGTAGAAAAGTCAGTAAAACATCTTGTAAATCAGGTATACTATTTTTTAGCAAATTTTTTGCTAAAATTATGTTTTAAACTAACATTTTAGTTATACTTAGTCAGCACTTGACTGTTTTGAACCAATGTTTTACTAATATTTTACTAATGTTTTACTAATTTATTTTGCTAAAAAAAAATGTGCTGATTAGCACATCAATAGTGTTAACGACAACCAGATTAAAAGTTATACGCAGAATGAATTAGATGTAGTAGTGACGAGGAAAATTATACTAAAAATAAAAAGTACAACTCTAGTAAGACATTTAAAAAAATCAAACATGGAAGTTTTTGTATCTGTTTTTCATACATAAAACAAAATTGTGGATTGAAACAGCTTAAATTTTGCATTTTCACCGGCTTGTGAAAGTAATTGTCTATTAATTAAATAAAAGACAAAATGAAATATATAAATTTAAAAAATATTAAATGTGTATTTGTAGTCAAATTGAGTGGTCAAGTTGATAACAAATATACAGCAGGTAGACAGACTAAAGCGAAAGACATACATATTAGGTAAATTTTTATGTTTCCTTTTTCTTATTGCAAAAAAAGAGTTGTATATGTTACGTTTTGTTTTTTTTTTTTCGTTTCGTTTCTATAATTCTCTGCTGCATTAGCGTTCCTTTAAAATATAGCATCAATTATTTTAAAAAGAATCACAAAAATATGTTTTATGATTTTCAGGAAAATAAATTAACTAAAGTAAAAATTTTCTACAAATTTTTTGAGTTTTTTTCAGTCTACTAATATTCAGCTAAAAATTTGATTAATGTTTAGCAAGGGTTTTGTAATTTCTAATCCACTAAGTTTTAGCAAAACTTTTGCTGAATCTACTAATTTTGTTGCTAAAAATCAGCTCGCTGATTTTCAGCAAAAGATTTTGCTGACTTTAGCAATTTTTTTTTGCAAGCACCCTCCTGACGAAAATTTTGCTGACTCAGAAACATTTTTTGCTGACTTTACTAACTTTTTTATTTGAGTGTATGTTAAGCAATATATTTTCATTTTGAAGAAAAAAAAGTATTGTATGAATGAATATAGAAAATTCGTTACACTAAAACAAAAAAACAAAACTCATAAAAATTTCGTGTTGTTAGATGATAGTATGAAGACTATTGAAAAACAACTTCAAAAACCAAAGTACCTACGCTCGAATGTAGTTAAATCCCTATGGATTGTTATAAACCAAAAATTGTATTTAACATTTTTTCCATTTTTCCATTCATCTTTAGAAATATTTTAAAACTTTATTCAAAAGCGTTGAAGCGAATCTCCTCAGAACGATCTGAAAAGAATACAATTTAGAAACTCATTCTAAAACTCTCTTGTTTTATCTTTTGTAAATGAATTGCTGTTGAATAACCAAGCAGGATATTTTATTGCAATAGCATACAAGCAGGAAATGACTTGAATGGACTTTTAATTCTAAATGAATTCTAAGGGCCTCACATATAGCAAAATTTTGAATTACAATTGTTGCGGCATGTTCTACACAAAACTCTCCTCAATCTATTTTCTATTTAAAGCAAAAATTGTCCTTTCTTTCTTTTCTTTTCGTTTTTTTTTAATATTAAAATCCTTAAAAACAAGGACTTTTATTTCTCAGTAATTGTATTGTTTTATACAATTCTTGGTAATCAAAGTATAAAATAACAATTGTACATAATTTTTGTATATAATTGTTCAATAGTTGTGCATTTTTCAATTGGTGTCTAAAACAAAAGAGTCTTTTTAAGCCATCGTAACAAAATGCTAAAAATTGTATGAAAAATTATTTCAGATTTAATACGGTTTCTCAGTGTTTTTGTGAAAATTGTTATCATGTTAAATAATAAACAGGAAATGCTACATAAAAAGGATTCTTGTATATTTTTCAAGTGACACTTGTATTGAAGTGTATCATAAAAATACGGAATTTTATTAGTCAGGGCTAAGTTATGTTAGAAAAATACTTGTTTGTGAACAAAACCCAGGAAGTACGAATTTAATTTCTAGGAATGTTAAAAAATCCATTTATCACTAGTATTAATTATAAAATGAATAGAATTTTTTTAAATGACTATAATTGCAGTTCATTTAAAAAAAAAACCAAACCACATCAAACTACTGTATTATGATTTTACATTTGTTTTATGCAGTAGTTTTTTTTTGATTTAAAAAAATAAAACAATTAAAAGTTTGTTTATTTTTTACTACATAAGTGCGCTATTGTTACTGTAATTGTGGTTAAATTTTTGATTGTTAATTGGCAACAAATGCGTGTTTATTTCTATGAGTGTGCATTAGGCCGGGTCAATTTGTATGGAGGCAAAAAAATCGCTCAACGTTCAAGGAAAATCATATTCTAGGGATCAAAATAAGAAACTTTGCCGAAGGAACCATACCTCTAAAACGAATTCTGATGTCCCGACTTTTGACCCGTGGGGTCAAATTTTGAAAAAGCCCACTTTGATATTTCAGAAAGTAGGAGGAATCTCTCCAAGATTATGGGAGATACTTCTTCTCCGGGAGACACGCTAGCAGATTAATGCATAAATCATCATTCTAGGGGTTAAAATTTAAGTTAAAAGAGGGCCTTTTTAGCCGTTTTTTTTTTTAGCAAATCTCGGGATAGAGATATTTCAGTAAGTAGGAGGAGTCTTTCCAAGATTAGGGTCTCTATTTCTTCTCCGGAAGAAATAGGGTATAAATATATTCGATTGGGGCACTCGAAATGGGTCAAAGTGAGATTTTTCAAAATTTCACCCTACGGGTCAAAAGTCGGGACATCAGAATTCGTTTTAGAGGTATGGTTCCTTCGGCAAAGTTTCTTATTTTGATCCCTAGAATACGATTTTCCTTGAACGTTGAGCGATTTTTAAATCGACCCGCCCTAGTGTGCATTGTATACTGTTATATATCGTACTAGAGCCTGATTTGTCTTCATCAGGCTCTAGTGTGAAATTAGTCATATTTTTTATCAGACGTTTTGAGGTAAAAAAATCTTTTCCATTCACCGTAAATTTTTTTTCACCTCAATAATTTTTGTAGAACAATAAATTTTTGCATTTCAAAATCTGGGTTTTACCTCAAAATTCTACTTTCACCTCGATAATGTTTTTCATTTTTTTTTTGTATTAATTAATAATTATATAATTACAAATTATATACTATTACCCTAACCGAGCACTAGCTTCTATGGCCTTCGGCGCGTTGTAGCGAAAACAGACCAGTGACTGGTGGGAATCGAACCCACGACCCCCGCACTGATAAGCCAGCTCGCTACCAACTCGCACCGGGGCGATGACGTTAAATTTAATAATTTTACTTCTTTTTCTTTGAAAATGTCCTTACAAGGAAGCACCACTTATGGATTCATCTCCGATTGCCATAAAATTTGGATATGTGATGGAGAGGACAAAATATAAAAAAATTTTGGAATAATAAACAAAATTTTTCGTTGTAGGAGTTTTTTTCCAGCTTCATTTAAAGAAATAATATACAAATTTAGTATCAAATGCTTGGTATTTGGACAACCTTTCCATTAGGGTACAAAACTTGAAAAAGTTCTTAAAACAAAAACGTTTCGATCAACTTTGAAGCCCATTTTTACCCCCTAAATACTCGATTGTCAGGTGTTTTTCTTACCAAATTTTTTTGTTATCTTATATACGAATTTCATCTAAATCTGGAGCAACCTGAAATAAGTTTTAAGTTTTTGATGTGAGCAAGATTATTCAAGTTCAAGATCATTTGTTTTTTGTTAAACAAAAAACCGTGCAATATTTATTTATTACTCAAAAAAGTTTTTGCCCGCTAACTTATAGCAATTTTGTTATTTACTTCTCATCGGGTAAATAAAACAATACGGGTAAAGCGTTGATCTTTTTCCTTCAAAATTTGGGTAGAATATTCTAGCCCTTTAACATTGGTTCCCTGATGATTTTCGGTGACTCGAAATGAAACATGTAAGGACCTGTCAGTAGATAAAGTCTGCTATAAGTTAGCGGGCAAAAACTTTTTTGAGTAATAAATAAATATTGCACGGTTTTTGTTTAACAAAAAAACAAATGATCTTGAACTTGAATAATCTTGCTCACATCATAATTTTTGATAAAAGATCGAAAAATAAACTTTTGGTTTTAATTTTTAAAATTTAAAAGTAAAACATTGTTTTAAGTTTTTTTTTAGAAAAAAATCCATGAAATCTTAAATTAAAAAAAAAAAAGATAACGGCTCCCTACTGCATGAAAAAAAAATAAAAATTTTGTCAATAAAATTTCTTATATGTATCTGGCAATGAGTGCGCCCCGGTAGGCTAGTTGGTAGCGTGCTGTCTTATCAGTGCGGGGTCGTGGGTTCGATTCCCACCAGAGGCACTGGTCTGTTTTCGCTACAACGCACCGAAGGCCATAGTAGCTAGTGCTCGGTTAGAGTAATAAATAGTATATAATTTGTAATTATATGATTATTAATTAATAAAATAAAAAAAAAAACAGTATCTGGCAATGAAGTCTTAAGATTTTGTTATAGAAAATTTCTATAATTTCCAAAAAATAATAAAAATTAAATAATTTCTACTATTCCTTAGAGGAATTTTTTATTTTTAATTGACCTCTGGCTTAAAAATTTCTTAATTTAATCCATTAACTATTTGTCTGTTTTAAATAAATGTCTACCTCTTGTCATTTGTCATCTAAATTATATTTAATCACTTACGTTTCCTTGAATTCTTCAAAAAGTAACTTAATACGTTTTGAAAGATTTAATTTACTTTAGGTCTTAACACGTATAGTCTGGCAATTATATGACGCGCCTTAATCAGATATCCTTAAGAAGGATATAATCCAGCAAATAGACATAAAATATCAAATTCATTGATCAATACTTTTTATTTCGAAATAATTACTGAATTAGCCCTTAAGACAAAAACGTACATTGCCGGATTTTCAATAACACTACCTACTTAAGGTGTCTAGCATAATCTAATAAAAATCAAGATGCTTAAATGTTGAAATAATGTCTAAGATTGTCTGCAAGTGATTATTTTCACTTGACGAGGATTTATCTAAAATATACGTAAACATTCGTTGGGCTAATGTTGTTTTTAACGATACTTTGTGATTTTCAAGTGTAAATATTTATAAGGGATCTAACACTAGACAGGTACAGACAGATAAAGAGATTGTACTCCATGTCCTTTTTTTGGTTGCATACTATCAAGGATCATTGATCGGTGTTTGTAGGTTTCAGATGATAACAAGTGTTTAATGTTTTTCTTTTTTTTTCTTAATAAATTATTTACATTTCTATTCTTTTATCATACTTTAACTTGGGATGTTTTCTTGTATCTTGTATTTTATTATTTTTGTACGTGTTTTTAGATAAATATTTAAGGATTTTTTGTAGTTTATGTGTTAGTAATGTAATTTTTTACAGTTTTCATCTGGTTTAGAATTAATTATAGGTTTTGGTGGTACTTGCTAAGAGTTGTTTTTGTCCTGTTAAATTTTTCAGAACTGATTAAGTTTAAATTTTAGATTTTATTTTTTTTTTTTTTTTTGAGAGATTTTTACTACTCCTGCGGTGCGGTTGACAACACCCCGCATAAATTTTTATATATATGACATGAAATATTAGACAATTTAATCTTAGTTCAATTTCATTTCAGTTTGAAGATCGACTGTGTCTGTCATTGCAATTTGTAGTGTTTCGAAACCCTAAATTAATTTAAATATTTATATCTTTTTTGAATTACTTAGCCGATTTTAATAAAAACAAACTGTTAACTGTAGAGCAGCAGATATTTCAGAATCAGATATTTGTAGTCACCCTGTTGTAAACAGAGGTTGTCCAATTTGACTATTTAGTGAAAATTTAAGGGTAAAACTACTCTACTGGGAAGAAGGAGTTAATTGCCCTCAAAGGACCTGTCCCGTGACTATTAAATCAGGACTATTATTATTCACAAATTGACAGTAGTGTTTTAATGAAGTT
Organism: Delia radicum; assembly: GCA_021234595.1. Taxonomy (NCBI): domain Eukaryota; kingdom Metazoa; phylum Arthropoda; class Insecta; order Diptera; family Anthomyiidae; genus Delia; species Delia radicum. Next base: position 221,156,471 of record CM037853.1, on the reverse strand, counting down.
TCTTTATTGAGTGAATGAAATTTTTAATAAATAAAATAACGCGTGTAAAACGGATAAGATCTTATCAGATCAGATCTAACTATATACGATAGAATCTAGTTAGATATGATTGAATATAATTAGATATGGTGTTAGATCTGATCAGATATGGCATTTGTGATACGCTTTATGCCCAGATCTGATCAAATCTGGTACCAGATCTGTTCATATCTGAAGTAATCTATGAAATTTGATAATTTTCGTGCCCAAATATGGGCATATCTAGTCATATTAGACCATATCTGGTAGCAGATCGGGTCATATCTAAAACGATAACATAATCATTTTGGCCTGATCTGGTGCCAGATCTTAGCCCTTTCAAGGGCACCAAAATAAATATGTACATAATTTTGTTGTTATTTTGTTTATTTTAAAATTTTGAAAACTTTAGGAAAACTTCTAATATTTTCAATAAATTTATAAACAAGATTTACAAATAAATTTATAAACAAGATTTACACTTTTACAAATGAATACTCAAAATGTTTAGAAGAACCCCGCAGCCATAGCCAAATTGAAAAAAAGTGAAACATTTAAAAATGTGAATTCATATATTTTTTTATTTAAAAAAAAATTTAACATCTTATTTAATTTTTATTTAAATTTTTCTTGTACATTTTAATTTAATTTATATTATATTTATATTATATTTATTGTAATTTTCTAAAGTTAAATTAAATTATTAATTTGTGACATGAGCAAGATTTGTCGTTGAATATTTGCTCAAAGTTCAGAGTTACTTTGAAAAAAATGTGATCTACATCTGCCAATATAAACTTTAATTTTTAGAGTAATAGTTTAGTTAAAACTTAAAGTTAAAAATAGAAGAGAGCAAACAAAACAGCCAACATACCTTAAAGGACATATCCCCTGACCGGTCAACTGAGGGCATATCACTGCACTTCAACTATATTTTGTTTGTGTAGTGTTACTGTTTTTTTTATTGTATTATTTTTACGTATTTAAACACCCACAAAAAAAGTACGTTGCTGTTAGCTAGCCAATATAATCATTGTACAAACAATATTAGGTCAGACGGTAGAGCGTTTTCCCTGTATGCAGAACGTTCTGTAGCAGATTTTTTTTAATTACTTAATTTTTCTATAAAAAAAAAACTTAAAATGTATTTTTAGACACACCCCTAAAATGTGTCAATTGACCCCCTCCCTTCAGAAAAATGATTTTTGACAAACATTTTTAAAAACTCAACAAAAAAGTTTGATATTTGAATCAGTTTTGATTTCCTCCAAAATTAATTCCATTTTGTATTCCTCCAAAATTAATAATATTTTGATTCATCTAAGTGTAATTTATTTTGACTACTCCGAAATTTGCTAGCTATGAAGCTTATTATTAAATTCAAAAAGGTTTTAATTCATTAGTTTATTAAAGAATTACTTCAAATCGCCATTCCGAGTTGTGGGCTTTTCTGTTTTAGCCCCTGAATATTAAATATGAAATTTCTATATCTTGCAGCGTTTATTTTTTGTTTTTAAATAGACGCGCAAAAAATATAAGTTTGCTGTTAGCCCACAACATTAGTTCAGAGGGTGGGAAATTTTTTTTAATTAAATTTTTTTATTTATTTAAAAATTAATTTTTAGACACATGACCTAGCACGCATTAAAAAATTTACGCTATTATTCGTTATACGGACTAGCCTGTGACATATCCTTGAATATGTCACTGCAATTACCTACACTCATTGAAATATTAATGTAATTATAGCAAAAAATTAGTTAAAAATTACGTTGCAGAAAAAACTGCTAAAATGGGCAATTTTTTTTTTTTTGCTAAATATTAATAAAATAAGCACAGCAAAAATAAATTTGTTAACTTTTGTTCAATTAGAGTTGAATTTTATTTAATTGAAAATAGCAATTTACTGTGATAAAATTAGCAAATAATTTGGTTAAACTTTTGTAGACTAAAAATAGCAAACAAAAGCTGTATTATCAACAAAATATTATCTATATGTATCTAAATTTAATTTAGTAGAATGCAAATGACTATATATTTTGCTAAAATCAACAGAAATTTTTGCAAAAAAAAACATCGAGATTGGTGATTTCTGAATAGTAGTAGTTGTAGCAAAACATTTTACTAATATTGTTCTATTATTATAGGACATTTCATAGAACTATTCTAAAAGACTTAGTACACTCAAAAAAAGTCAGTAAAGTCAGCTACGATATTGCTGGGAGAATGCTTACTGTTATCCCACATTTAATGTTAATATTAAATTTAATATTTTTTTTCGATATTAGCTATTTTTCTGCAAGTATCCTCAAAGCAAATGTGTGAGTATACGCTATGTCTATGACAACGCCATGTAAAAGTGACAGGTCAGTTACATATAAAGGAATCGGTGGCTGTTCGTTTTAAATTGTCTAGAGGGTATTTTTAGGTACATCATGGTCGTTTTCATATAAAAATTCCTACTTAGAACCGGTTTCTGGCACCCTTTTCCATCGGGAAAGTTTTAGTAGCGCACCCCTCTCTCGACCAGACTTTTTGCGCTCTCATAAAACTTTTAATATTTTAACTTTATCTCCATATAGACCTTAATTTAAAAAAATTCGATTTCCTATATTGGGAGGTTCCATTAAATATGACTTGATTTTTTCGCAACTTTCTTTGATTAAGACGTAAATCGTAAAAGGAAAATTTTAATTCCTCAACATCATCTTAAACAATTATACAAACAATCAATGGCAAGTAATTTGATATCTTTAATTCTTTTACATAAAATCTAATGATTAATCTGTTTTTAATTATTTCCGAGTGGTTTCCTATGAATGTTGTCGTTAACATTTTATAAACTAAACCATATTCATTGCTCTGCCACCCAATTAATTTCTAAGAAGTCACAATTCAACAAATTCTTTGAAACACTTTGTGTTGAAAATTTTTCGTTTTACTTTTACTTGGGTTTTTATGACAATTTCAGAGAAATTTTGTTAAAAAAAACCACTTAAAGAAAATTTGAACACAAGTTGAAAAAAAATTTAAGAAGGTTAATTTAAATACTTAAAAGAAAACGCCTTAAGGAAAACATAAAAATGGAACAAGATAAAACCAATAGTAATATTTAGGTTACGCGGTTAATGAGTAAAGAAATATGGCATTTTCAAGAATGCTTAAAGAACATGGATGGTAACCTATTCAATGCGGGTATCGTTAAGTGTAACGCTATTTTCTTTTATTTCTGTAACGGTATTTTAGGGGTAACGATATTTCAGTTATTTCGGTAACGGGGTTTTAGCGATAACGGTATTGAAGTTATTTCGGTATCGGTATTTTAGCGGTAATGGTATTTAAGTTATTTCAGTAACGATATTTAAAGGATAACGGATTTTCGTTATTTCGGCAACGGTATTAAAAAGGTAACGCTGTTATACATAAGAACAAATTTTTAATTATTTATATTATTTTTTTAATTATTTACGGTTAGGTACAGTTAGGTACAGTTAACAATACGATTTAAATTAATATAAAAAAAAGATGTTGCTGTTTTAAAGAAAACGCTTTTTTCGTTCATGGTAACGGTATTTTAAGGGCAACACAATTTCATTTATTTCGGTAAAGTTATTTTAGCGATAACGGTATAGTAGTTATTTCGGTAACGGTATTTAAGGATATCGGTATTTCAGTTATATCCGTAACGGTATTTTACGGATAACGGTTTTTCAAATATTTCGGTAACGATATTTTAGGGATAACGATAGTTTATTGAAATGGTTTTGAATCGATAACGTTTTCGAATCGATAACGGTATTTTAGCGGTATTGCCTGCCAATCATGTTAAAGAACAACACAATCATATGTTTTAAATTGTTAACGGTATTAGTACAAATGTTAAGTTAGTTATATCAAATAAAAGGAAGTTAGAAAGTAGTTTTAAAAAAGGATTTCATAGAATATTTAAAGAAAGAATTTAAATTAAAAAATGTGATCCTTTCTCATTTTTATAAAAAAGATTTATTTTTTGAAAAATTTCAGATTTTTTGGTGCATTTTAAATAATGATTCCAGTTTGTGCGAATACATTTACGGCAACAGTTGATCTTAAAATATTGTAGTTTATTTTAAATCCTACTTCGTTTCAAGATTTGCTTATTTCATAAATAAAATATCAATTATTAATAAAAAAAAAGCTTTAACAATTGTTAATATGGACTTTTTTTGTATTTTTAAAGAGCAACACTCAGTAAATTCTTTCTATTTATTAATGTGTTGGTTTCTTTTTAAAGGGGTTAGTAGAGAAGTGAAAGGTGGGGAAAGATAAAGGACTTCAAACATGGCAACACTGTAATTGCGCGAGATGATAAGTCTTAGAACAGTTGTTGCTCGCTATCTGATATAGTGTTGGTGAACATATTGAAGCTTTTTAATTCATAGTCCTTATTCATTATTTTACTTCGGTGCTATGGGAACACCGAAGGCGGCCGCTTCAATATATATGAGGATAGAAAACTCATATATATTATTTTTCTAAATTGTTGTTGTCGTCACCGGGAATCGAACCCGGCACCATCTGTGTAATAGTCCAATGCGCTAACCATTATACTACAATGCCCACAACATGGAATTAAAAGAACACCTGGTTTTAGTTAAGTGTTGGAGTGTTGGTGAACTTAGTAAAGCTTTTTAATTCATAGCCATGATTCATTATTTTACTTCGGTGCAATGGGAACACCGAAGGCGGCCGCTTCAATATATATGAGGATAGAAAACTCATATATATTATTTTTCTAAATTGTTGTTGTCGTCACCGGGAATCGAACCCGGCACCATATGTGTAACAATCCAATGCGCTAACCATTATAACACAATGCCCACAATATGGACTTAAAAGAACGCCTGGTTTTAGTTAATACTTAAAATTTTTATTATTTCTACTTCACCATTATACAGAATTTAATTCAAATTTTTTGTATTTTGTCTTTGCCTTGTACTACACTACTAATCACACTATCATTGTTTTAGTTTCTAAGCTGTCGTATGTTAAATTAGTATTAATTGTTTTAAACAAAAACTAGAATATGTCATAAACAATAAACTCATTTAAAGACCTTTTAAATTTGGCACTCTGGCTTTTCGAATACCTGTACTTAAAATATAGAGTATTGTCAAGTACAGATACTTTAAATTTAAGTACAAACTAAAAACCAGATGCTCTACTAAACTCAAATAACAATAAGTTTAAGCCTCATTTTTAATTAGTATTAATTGTCAATAGAGTGAGAGGATTTATTTAAATCCAGAGGGATTTAAATAAAATTAGAAGGATTTAAATTAGCCTAAAAGGTTTTAATAATGTTGTTATCTATAAATTGAAAGTTTTGAAACTAAAGTAGGGTTTTCATGGACGAAATGATGAGTCTTTATTAAAAAGTCTAACACTAAATGTGAAATTTCAATACAATTTACAAAAACAATTGTAAATTTTTTATTATAAAAAAAGGAAGAATTGATGATAATGAAATTCCTGGAAATCCTTGTTTCAACTACATTTTACTTTCATTATTTTTAAATAAATACCTATAGATAAGACCGACTCACGAAAAGAAAGTTTCTTTTGTCCACTTCACTTGGTTTGTTTTATGATTATTTCCAAACTATTTCGTGTATAGCATTGATTTCCCGTGAGCTGCAGTTTTTCAAAGACTTTTGTACTTTAACTGAAGACATACAATTTAAGCATCATATGAAATTATTTTTTAATGTGCATACAACCCTAGCAAAAAAAAAGTGCTTTAATGAAAAAAATCTTTTTTTAGGTGTCGTACGCAAACGTACAACGTGACACTCAATATTTTAATGGGTACACATGGATATCAAAGTTGATCAAAAGTTTTTTGTTTTAAAAGTTTTTTTATCTTTAGTACTCCAATAAAAATATTATCAAAATACCTTTTATTTGTTACCAAATTTGTAAATTGTTCCTCTTCAACAAATATGAAAAAACATAAATTATGGAAAATTTGATTATTTTTGAACCCCAATTTGAAAACTTAGACGTGAAATTGGGCAGATAAAAAGGTACTCATTTTATTTATTTTTCCTCCTATATTACATACCAAAACTTGATCACAATCGGAAAGGAAACCATCAGCGGTGCTTACTTGTGAGTAAACTTTTTTTAACTAGAACTTCAGATTTTGGGTATGGGCTCGATTTTCCGAAAATCGTAATGTAATCTACTTAACCTTCCTACAACACCCACTATTTCGGTTTTTAACTATGTATATTAAATTTAATGTAAAGGGTGTTTTTTATACAGGTATAGAACTTTAAGTTGGTAACACTTTTTGACCTGGCGGGCATTTTGTCAGCTGTTTAGTATGGTTTGGCATTTCAACATGAATAGACTGACGCCTGAACAACGCTTCCAAATTGTGCAAATTTATTTTGAAAATCATGGTTTTATTCGAAATACGTATCGCGCACTACTTCCATTTTACGGTCAACATAATCGTCAATCAGAGCAATTAATTCGATTAACTATGGAACGTTTTCGCATCATACACCGAGACGTCGTACAGTGCGTACAGGAGAAGTCATTGCTGCTGTAGAGCGTAGCGTAGAGGAAGACCCCAATCAGTCTATCCGCCATCCTGCACAGGAATTAGATATGCGTCCATTCACTTTATGGAAGATCTTGGTTTGCGTGAAGATCTTGGTTTGCGTCAATATGCGGCCACAAATTTTGGAAAAAGTCATCGAAAATCGGACCTCCAGAGTAGGCTACGTCCGAGCCAGCCGTAGCGGTCATATGACATAAGTCACATTTAAATTATAATGCCAGAAGATTATCTTTCGAATAAAGTAAATTTCATGTTAATTTAAAAAATTCATCTTTGTTTTATTCCATTTCAAAGTTCTATAACTCTATATAGAAAAACACCATTTATTTTGTAGCACCGTGCTAATATAACTTTGTTGGTAGTCCAAATAATAATGATACCTTATTATTATTTCTACAGTGGCTATTTTTCCAAAAAAACAAATTTTAAGCCTCGTTCACACCTAAATGCTAAACAGGTATTTAAACTAGAGATGGGCATGTGAGTGAATTTTGACTCACTAGCATTTTTTCAACTCACACTGATCACACGTGATTCAATCACTCAAATTCACTTAATAAAATCTGACGGGAAATAAATAAAATGTAAAAATTATGGTACATTGTGAAAATTTGTTTTCAATATGTAATTTAACTATTATTTTTATTGCTTAAAATCTCAAAAATATTTAATGAGCGAAAAATTTAAAGAAAACATTTATTAAAGCAAAAATTAAAAAAAAAATTAGTTTGGTAAAATTCTACTCACGCAAAAATTTGACTCACGCACACTCACTCACGAAGAATTTGTTCCTACTCACACTCACTCACGTTCACGTGAGTAAAATTAGGTTTCATCCACATCACGCAATATTCTGCTTCCATGGCCAACTCTAATTCTATTACAAAAGTTCTTTATTTTTTTTACTCGTTTTAACTAAACTCGTGTTTTGCATTTGGGTGTGAATACCATATAAGTATTCTTTTTATAACTTTTCCTCTCCAACCCCATAACAAACATCTGGCAACACCTTTAGTCGGACATTATTTCAACTCGGGAGAATTGTATTAAAACTGTAGTGTTAAAAAAATATATATTAAATTAAGTGATTTAATTAACAAAATTTATAAATTTTATCAATAAATTAATTAAATAAGTCCTAAATTTTGTTGTAAATAAAAAAGTATATCAATGCAAGTGATTTCTATTAAAATACTACACACAACAAATTGAGGCAGCCTCTTGTTGCCAAGTGAAGTGGTTTGTTAATTCAATTGTTTAATATGTACAAAAATCCAGATTTTTGTAAATAACTTAATAAAATATTTGTTAATATCTAATTAAATTAGAAAAAAGTTGTCCCGGCAGAGCAAAATCATTTAAATTACATTTTGAGCCTCTGCTGGCCAAAGTATTGTGTAGTTGTTGTTTTTTTTATTAGTAGAGCAAGTGCGAGAAAAACATGTAAAATATAAAAACAAACAAAAAACGTCACCACTAGCATGGTAAGTTGTTATTGTTTTTTACTAGTTAACAAAATCGATTGTGATATTTTTGTTCAATATGTTGAACTTATTATTGAATAGCAACAAAAATACATACACTGAGAGAAATTTTTAGGTAATTCAGATTTTATTAGTTTTAGTAATCAAAATGCGCTAATTTATAATTATACACCACTTTTCATATTTGCTGGGTCAAATTGAACCGAATTTTAAAATCATTTTAAAAACGGTGACACAAAATTAACCATTTTTCATACAAAGAGTGTAAAAGATATTTTTTTACAAATTTAAATAATACTTATAAAAAAACTAGAAGCAACATTAATAATGTTAATATCTCAAATTAAAGAAATTTTTGTCAAGTTTTCATATTAAAAAAAAAAAAGTTTGCCAATTTTCCGAGACGGTGCTAATTTTAGCATTGTCAATATAAAAGTACTGGTTAGGTTTTGAACCATTTATTTTGACTAAGTATTCAACATTAACGACTTGTGCCTATTTGTTCAGTTCTTCTCGAAAATTGCTTACCTTCTGAGTTAACATTTTTGCATTTATTGTTGGTCCGGGCTCCAAGTGGTGTTAACCAGTTTTTCATTTAATTCGCCTTTAACCTACATAAACCATTCGATTGGTTCTAAGGTTAAACCAATTAAGAGCTAATTTAACCAGAAAACGGATACGGTAAACTGATTACTATTTTGTATCAATATTTAGTGTGTCATTATATTTTATATACATTTGCCTGCGGAAATCACAATCACACACGATTTTGAAAGACGACTTAAAACTCCGTACTATAAAAATTTTTGTTTTCAAATGTATAAACAATTAATTATTTGTAAATGTCATTTACATCACTTTTATGACAACCACAGAAATAAATCTGAACATCAGAATTAAAAAGAAAAATTGATTTTTGTTTAGACTGTGTAACCGATGAAATAAATTTCATTAACCCAGTGTTGAAACGATAATGACTTGGGCTCGGAACTTCATATAAATACACTTAGAAAACAAAATATTAAAATCAAGTAGAAACTTACTTCCAATAAATGAAAACGCTGTTGATTTACAACAAAGTATGTTTTTACTTATTTTAAATATTTTATAAGTAATTTTAACATGTTATAATTTTTAGGTTTTAATAGAAAAATACTCGATTTAAGTTGAAAAATAATTAATTTTAGAGTACACATTTGTTCTTTTCTGGTGGTTCATTCCATTTGTTCTTTTTTATTAAAAAGATAAAATTAATTACTTAAATATACCAGTAAAATAATAACCTAAAGATTTTTAAGCTATGTACGATCTACATAGAGTACATTCACTTACGGAAAAATTCATCACTTCAGCGAAGTAAATGACCATTACGCCCCAGATTGCTTTAAGATCCCCACAGAATTTGTGGCCAAGAACGATTGTTGCTGCATTTAATCGATGGTGTAATTAAGTTAATTATTTGGTTAATTCGTATGCAAGGATAAAACCCCTAATATTAAACAAAATATACAAATTATTGAACAATAACTTTAACAAATAATTTACTTAAAAATATTACACCAAGTAAAAAACACTTTTTCTATTTAAGACATTAAAAATATGCACTTATCATTTATTTATAAATTGAAATAATAATAAACACTTTATTACCATGGTCTTTATCATTTATTAAATGTACTTTTATTATTCTTCATGTGTCTACAAAAATTGACATGCGTGAAGATGTCAAATTAGTTTTTGTCAACTATAAGTACGAACATATTTATTTTAAGTACGTTCATATTTATTTTATAAATGTTTTTTAAATAAATAATATATTTGAACCAAATAATTTATGAAGTGATTTGAGGTTATACATGTCCATATACCACCATATAGGATTCATATATGTTATAAGAGTTCATATGCAATCATATATGTAAATATTACCTTAATTTTCGTTAATGTACACAATTGACCATGTATAGAAATGTGTAGACATGTATGATCCCAGTAAAAAACGCTGCTTACATGCAAGCACGTTTGTAAGGGAGTAAGCCAAACAGAATCCCTTACAAACCTGCTTACATATGACATGATTTTTATATGGCGAATATCTACTTGGAAGCATTACTTTTGGGAAAAAAAGCGCGGATTTTAGCGCTTATAAAAAGCAGTGATTTCATGAGTTTTATTAAAATCATATTTCATATCTACATTATTACGATTAAAAGTAATAATACGTGCTAGCTCTTCGGAAACAGTTAAATGACTAATTATTTTTTATTTCAAGCTCGAAAACACCAAACACAATCGGAAATCTCTCGGGAAAATTGGTACAGATCGTTTATAATCCAGGATATGAAACTTTCTGCATTGCAACCTGCATCCTTATAAGGGATTAGGGTAAGCTGCTTACAATTTGCATCCTTGTTAGGGAAAACAGTAAGCTCAACATTTTTGTTCGTTTATTTTTGTACGAAAATTATTCGTTTCCTTTGCTGCTTCTCAATATTATGTAACAGTAAGCACTTACATCAGCGCATTTGTTTTATCCTGCTTCTAAAAGCACGAAAATTTTTTACTGGGATTATATATATAAATATCACCTTAATTTTCATTAATGCATACAGATGAACATATACGAGTATGATTCCTCAGATGAACATATAAGAATGGTTTATGTACATATATAAGAATCATGTATGGATGCATGTTGACAAGTATGAAGAATATGTGTTCATGTATGGATCCATATATGTCGGTTTTTAACGGCATATAACTTTTTTTATTACGAAAAGAAAAAGAACAGAAAAATTTAGTTTCTTATGATGTTTTTTCGTATTTTTCAAATTGTTTACTACTTTTTAAAACAAAAATTACAAAAATTGTGGATCTAACATTAAAAATGTTGAAAAAGTCAATTATAAAAGCATATTTTTAAATTTTAAGTACATATTTTACGATTTTAAATACATATTTTATGTGCATAAAACACAAATATAAATGCATTAACTACCGAGCCCTAGTAATGACATATCATTATTTTTTGGACTAACAATAATTACGTCAGCTTACTCTCTGTATTATTTTAATGCAGTCCGAAGAACTTTTCCATAAAAGTTCAACAGTTATTTGATAAGTTTTTCCGTAAAGTTGTTTTAATTGAATATGTAGTTCAATTACAAAAGAAATGTCCCAGCAAAAAATAGTGCTTACTTAGAAGCAGTTCTTTAAGGCATTATTTAATTACCGAACGCTTCCAAAGCAAATCCAGAATTCATGATTTTTGTTCGCGATGTCCCATTTGGTATGTCTAATTTAAGCATGAAGTGCTTCTTTCATGTGCTCTTAGAAACAATAAATTCATGTCATCGTAGGCAATAAAAAGCTCTTTTTTGTGTGTTGACAAAAGAGAATGCCTTCCCTAATTTCTTTATTGTATGCAAGGCGTTTAAGCACTATTTTGGAAGCATACAAATGTAGTTACTGCTTACCAAATCGAGGTTATTTTTTTGCTGGGACGGTAAAAAAAGCATGTCAACGCATGTAACTCGTCCGTTGAGACTCTTCATACAATCTATGAAAAAGATCTCATTAAAGGCAATGTTTATGAAATGTTTGTAGAATTCATGAAAATCTTCATAAAACTAATGAATCATTCAGACAATGAAGCGTTTATAGAATTTATGAAACAGTTTCATAAAACAAAATTTTTTTTATATTAAGAAGTTCTTTGAATTAAGAAAACTCTTCACGAATGTCTTGAAAATGCATTGTAACTAACCCATATGATTTTTTAAACAATTTCATAGAAGTCCAAAATTAACAGCTATATAAACAAATAAAACACTTTATAAAATGTGTTCAGCACTTGCGAATTAAATCTTAAAATTTAAGCTTAAAATGTATGAAAACTAATGAAATTATTAAATTTTAGGAAAAAATAAGAAAATTAAGTCTTTGAAATAAATTCATAGCTCTGAAAAAAAATTTTATTTTAATTATGAAGAGATAATTTATAAAATCGAATGAATTTATTTTTTTTTATGAAAAAAAGTTTATGAAAAAGTCCTTAAAATTAATAAAATTTCTTGAATATAATGAAATTCTTCATTGAATCTACGAAAAACATTGTTTCATTAATTTCATGAAGGATAATTCTCTTAGTGTAGGACTTTAACCCGGGAATACCCGCTACAAAATTCCCCGGTTTTTATAAAGCGAATAGAATACTTCTCCCAGAGTAATTGTGTGCATTTTTATATTGCAACAAAAACAAAACCACACACAATACCTCTGTGGGAATCACACTTGAGCTTTAAAAAGATTTCGTAAACATCAGTTCCTCCTGAAAATGCATGTTTAAAATAAAATTCGTTCGAATTTATGTATTAAGGTATTCTTGAACTTCTGTCTCTCTAAGGAGTCCATGTTTTGATTTTGTGATCTTCAATTCCTCTTAATAATTGTCGATTTGAGTAGGTTTTATTTCTTATCTAATCTCCTTAGAAATCTACAATTGTAATAAAAAATTTTCGAGATCTAGACTCTTTGGAAATCCTTAAATTTATTAAGAACTTCCGGAATTTCTGAAACATAACAAGAAAGTTCTACCCCAAAAAGTTCGTTATGATTTACACTTGTTTTACTTTAATCTAGTTATTCTTGTATAGATATATTGAAATATTTTTTGTTCTTTATATCAGATTGGAACTATAATAGAACCAGTAATTATCCAAAATTATCCTCAATTACAGTAAAACTTTGTTTTCTCTATAAGATCGATTAAAATCTTTAAAGTCCCATAAGAAACATGAGCATATAGGTTTTTATAGTCAATTATTTTTGGTAAAACATATCATAATTATATCTTTAAATCCACTTCAAACTACAAACACATTACTGATTTCTAAACGATATAATTAAAATCAAAATAGGCCACAAAAAAGTTCACATTAGGCCACAAACAGAAGACATTAGGTTATCATTTTAGAAATATCTCCAACACATGGTTAACCTTAGTATAAAGATCAATTCTATCTAAAGATTTCAATTTAAAATATATTCTCAAAAACCATTAACATACTAAGAATAATCTAATATGAGTTTTGCAAAGATTTAATCAGAGCAGATGCAAATCTAAGAAAAAATGAAATTGGCTACTATTTCATCATACAATAGACATTTTTTTTAAAAACATTCAGATAAAATCTTCTCTTATAACATCAAGCCTAACATATGTTTGTATGGCTTAATGATGATATTCATATATGAAAAAGAGGCAGTGCTCTATTTATCTATTGTTTTGAAAATAAACTGCACTGATCGCAATCTAAATCCTTTTTAGAAATGTTCCTTATTGTATGTGATTAATCTAAATGTATGTTTTCCTTTTGAGATGCATGTGCACATAAATCTCCTATAAGCCTTCAGTTTCCCATGCAAATTCCTTGTATGAGGACTTATATTACAATTGTTTTAAGCTTCTTAACATGCCCTTTTTTAAGAATTGCATTCTTTTACAAGATTTAGATCATGCCTGAGTGATAAGATATTGTTTGTTAGAGCAAAAGAATGATTTCATCCTCAAATGTTGCAATTATTTTGTCAAATTTAGATTAATTTCCTACGATAAGAGTTTTCTGAAAAATTGTAGTAAATATTTATATGAAGGTTTATTGTGCGGAACCTCAGTCTCCCACACACGTATCTGGACAGAGGCACGACCCTTAGAATGTCCAGGTTATCAAATAACCTCCTTAATAAATATTTAAGTCGCCTCTGTATATCAGTCTTGCATACCTGTAAAGAAGATGTCCTCTGCTCCTCCTCACAGCAATCCCAGAGTGCAGCCATTCGGTCCATTGCGCAGAGGTCCGTGAAAATTTCATACTAACTGTCCGCTTACCACATCCTAAACGAGTTTTGTTCTCCTTGGATTGGGCAACGATCATAGTGTCCGAGATATCCTAAAATCGGTCAAGACCGCTAACTCGTTCCCCAAGATTCTAAAGTTTCCTTGCAACTAATTGGCGTGTTTAGTGCCCTCCACCAATACAGTGCTCTTTAGGCACTTCAACGCCTAAAGGGAACTGAAGGCCTTGAACATCCAGTCTATAATATACGACTGTATACCTCTACACTACCCTCTACACTACCCTCTACCCTCTACTCCCAAATGTCTTCCTACAGGTATAAAACTCACATAAAGTATTTTTCCTCCAGGAAAATTTGGATTCTAGAATGATAGTAAAGTACTTTGCCGTTGCGAAAGTTTAAGAGTGGTTGCCCTATCTAGTCTAGGAAAATCAAATTTCTTCAGTGTTTATTTCCTTGGGAATAAAATAAGTTTTGATTTTGCTAAACAATTCCATATGGCCGATGCCATGAGATCACTGATTGTTCAAAGAAATATTTCTCTGATCATTAACACAACGTCGTCACTGTATTCCACTACCTTCGTCTACGTGCTCTTCATTGAGTTTTATTTATAATTATTTAAAGTTTGAATTAAATCTGCCGTTTAAATTTTTATCAACATAATCTGCAAACTAATATTTAAATATGAAATAAGATCATGTAGGTTAATATACTCAATTACTTTTGGTAAACTATATCATAATTACATCTCTTGATAAATTTTAAACTAAAAACACATTACTAATATTGAAACGATGTAATTATAATCAATTTAGACCACAATAAGTTCACATTAGGCCACAAAAAGAAAACATTAAATTATCATTTTGAACATATCTAAAATGTATTGGTGTTCGAAACTATCTTAAGGTTTCAATTTAAAACTTATTCTAGGAATGTAAACATACTAAAAGCATTCATACGCATATGATTTTTAGCAAAGATTTAATCATGGCAGAAAGAAATCTAAGAAGCATCAAAGTAAGCTATTTGTAAAATTATCTTGAGATCAAAATCTTACTTCCAAACATTGTATAGTAAGTAAGTATGTTGGCATCCTTAACTGAGATTCATATTTAAAGAAAACGTAGTTTTCTGTTTCCTTTGTTTGTAATTTGTATGTAAACTGCACTGATCGCAATCTAAATCCTTTTCAAAAATATTCCCTAACATACAATATTAATCTAAATATATGTACGTATGTTTTCTTTAAGATCTACATGTTTATATAAATATCACATATGCCTTGACCTTCCCATACATTAATACACATTTCCTGAAATAAGGAATTATCCTACAATTGTTTTTAGCTTCTTAATATGTTCTCTTTACGGATTTGTATTTTTCTTGCTAGATTAAGATCATGTTTTAGTGATAAAATGTATTGTTTTTTTCTTATAAAGTTATTTCGGTTTGCTTTAGGTTTAGTTTTTTATGTTTCAATTTTTGCAATGATTTTTGGATAATTCTGCAACTATTGTGTCAAAACTAGATTAATCTTCTGTGATAAGCGTTTTCTTGAATATTATATTTAACAATTTGTTTATTTTACACAAGGATTTGGAAGTTTCCATATTTTGAGTGCGACGAATTGATAATTGAAATTTGTTTTCATTTATCAAACTCAAATTCGGAAAATCTCTATGAATAATACAAAATTTAATAGAAAAAATCTAGAAAAAATATGTTCAAATAGACATAAATATCATCTGAAATCCAGGCACTCTTTATAGCACTTTATTCCCTTTCCATTTTGTACCCCCTGTATGTATGCTCCAATGCCACTAGTTTCCAGTTTCATTACATTTCGTTTCAGCTGTTTTGTGTTCCATTTCCACTTGTTCCCCGTTTCTTTCGATTTCCAACAATATTCCTAACATTCAGTCCGTTACATTCATAAAAAAATTGGTGTTACTTTTCCAATTCCACTCGTTCACCTTACCATTACGTTCCCCTTGTTTAGTGTTTCAATTCCATTCGCTACCCGTTTCATTACATTTCGTTCCCCATGTGTTTTGCTTTTATTACACGTGATCCACGTTACATCACATATCGCTCCGATTTGGGATAATATGACTTGCCATTTATTAAAAAAAAGTGTTAGTGTCCCAATTTTTCTTGTTATAAATTTTCACACCCCTTGTATATATGTTCCAATTCTTTTTATTCCCCTTTACATTACATTTCGTTACGTTTCCCTTGTTTATTCCGATTTGGAGCAATATTCCACACCATGCATTAGATGATGTCCACAAAAAATTGTCGTTAGTGTTGCAATTCCACTCCCTTCCATTACATTTCGTACGTCTGGTATATATGTTTCGTTTCCACTCGTTCATCGTTCCATTACACTTCGTTCCCCTTTCCATTCTATATCGGTTCGATTTGAAACAATATTCTTTACCACCCATTTCGTGGCAAACATAAAAAAAATGGTGTTAGTATTTCAGT
Source organism: Delia radicum (assembly GCA_021234595.1). Taxonomy (NCBI): domain Eukaryota; kingdom Metazoa; phylum Arthropoda; class Insecta; order Diptera; family Anthomyiidae; genus Delia; species Delia radicum. Next base: position 221,140,007 of record CM037853.1, on the reverse strand, counting down.
TCTCAAACGTACACATGTATTAGATTTGCCTTTTAGAGGCTAACCTTTACACATTGTAAATATATAAATACCTGTTAACTATTTTTAATTGTATATAGTTAAGTAGTTCATTGGAGCTGCTTAACTCCTGTTATTTTATACTTTAGTTATTCAATTTGCTTATTGTCTTAAATTAGATAGATTGCAAATAAAGAAAGAAATTATTAAAAAAAAAAAAAAAGTATTTCAGTTCTACTTATTCACCCTTTTATTTCATATCCTTTGTGGAGTGTTCAAATTACACTCGTTCCCCGTTTCATTTCATTCCCATGCATATAAGTATTCCAATGTCACTCTTTCCACATTTCATTCCATATCAAAATATTTCTATTTGCATTTGTTACGAAATTTTCAAAGTATGGTTCTCTAATGGATATTTAGACGAACAACCACCATGTCGACCCATTTATATGGAACGGCCGTGTCACTTATACATGGCGTTATCACAGGTAGAAAAAAATGTACCCTTTGCGACATGTCACAGGGCTAACCTTGGATGGGTCACTGAAATTTCCTTAAAAACACAGTTCAATGACAAAATTATGTCACTGGATTAACCTAGGTTATGTCACAGAATTATCGTAAAAGACATAGTTTAACGACATGTCCCAGTTCAGTTCTTTGATATGTCACACAACGTCCTATGACAACGCCATGTACAAGTGACATGTCCATTCCATATAAAGGTGTGTTAGGTCTAAATTTCCAATAAAAAGTGGTTTTATTATAAAAAATTTTATTAAGATTTATGTTGGATTTTTAATCCTTATTCAATATTTTAATCCTCTTTTTTTCAAATAAAATTGTATTAAAATTTTCATTTAAACTGTTGTTATAGTAATAATCTGTTATTTTCATAGCAAATAAATTTCTATAATTGAAAAATATTTTTCTTAACAACTGGAGCTAAACAATAAAGTCAATAAAGAATAGAAATATTTCAAAACTAATGAATATTAAAATTTGTTATTTTAAGCACTAGACAATTAATTCATAAATCTTTTTTTTTTTGGGAAACAAATTATAATAAAAATTCTTTACAATATTTTTTAATACGAGAAAATGTATTTATTAAGAAAATATGAAAAAATAACAAATTTATGATTATGAACAACTATGAAAATATATTTTGATTTGTATTTTAAAAATATTTTTCTATTTCATAAAAATGTCAAAAATAAGAAATATACAAAGACTGTATTCATTAGAATATAATAAATATCAGCAAAAACTGCAGTCAAGCATTAAAATACAATGAATATTTATTATTTAAATTGTATTGAAAATATTGTTGATGTTATTTTAGGCAAAATAATGTTGAACAACAAATTTTTTTTTTAAACAATAGCAATATTTACTGCCACACATATGGATGGCATTCCGAAAACCAAACATATTTACACATGTGTGCAGTAAACCATAACACCCTAGAAAAAATGCCTTGAGAAAATGCAAAACCCATAACCAAATACGCACACACACACTTGGTTTACCCACATCGACAACCTAAATGCCTTGGTTGACCATAGAAACCTTAAGGATTTCTTCCATTATTACCAGTCTTTAAAGGATTTATGCTTCAAATGGTTAAAATTTGTGTTGTATGTTTCTTTAGAATTGTTGCTATTTTTGGTTTAAATCCTTAAAAAAACAATTTCTTTTTCCTGTTTAGTGATGCCTAGACGTTGCTATAATATGATGTGCCTTTACATTATTAACTACTTTCCTTTTACTGATCCTGTTGTTTTTTTAGGATAACAATAACAATCCTTAAAATAACAACAGTCATCCTGTACGGATTGTCAAAAAATATTTAAATCACTTCTTTTTTTCTACAGAAGTCGAGTTTCATTCTTAAGAATATGCAAAGATCATTTGATAAGAATTTTAATACTCGCTTTGCTGTTTTTTTTGTTTCAAATATTTTTTTTTACCTTAATGTATTAATACAACTCATACATTTTGATGACTATCTAAAGATATTAAATAATATACCAACATTTTAGCTTCTCTCTTTTGTTGGAAATATTGCTAAACATCATTGTCTAGACTGCACACTTCTTTTTATAAAAATCCTTAATATTTTTTTTGAGATTAGTATCTTTTCTATGAAATTCGTTTTTACTTTTCTTGTATTTGCAATATTCGTCCAAAAAGTATGCAACACTTTTTTGTTAATTAAAAAATACACATACCCAACAAACATTTTATAATCAATATTGGATAATAGCAATGCTACAATAATGTATTAAATTTAGACAAACGAAGTTATCACGAACGAGTGGTAACCCAGCATTACAAAGTAATGGGTTATGTAACCCAATATCAGCTAATGGCACACTCTTAGAAATAAATCTGTAAAAATAGCAGAAAAAAACTAAAATTTGTTTTTTGCTAAATAATAGCACGAAAAACAGCAAAAATAAATTTATTTATTAAATTTACAAAATTTTAATTATATTTAAGTTAATTTTTAGTTAATTGAAAATAGCAGAACTTACTAAAATCAGCACAAACCTTTGCTAAATATTTGTACAGAAACACTGTCATATCTGCAAATTTTTTGCCATATTAAGTTGAATGCAAATAACATAATATTTTGTTAAAATCAACAGAAATATTTTCTGAAAATATTGTTGATTGCTGATTTCAAAAAGACATACAGTTTTTGCTAATTTTAGCAGATTTATTTGTAACTTTCAATTAACTAAAATTATGCTGAAATATAATTTAAATTTTGTAGATTTACCAGATTTATTTTTGTTATTCTGAACTTACAAATATATAGCAAACAAAAAAAAAAACTGCTAAATTTAGCAGTTTTTCTGCTACGTAATTCTTAAGTAATTTTTAAGTAATTTTTGTAAGAGTGTTTACTAACTATTTTCTGTTAGTGTAACTATAGTTACTATTGTCATTACAATACTCATTACAATTTTATGTCTGATTTCCTATAAGCTCACAAAAATAATGAGTGTTATATTTGATTGAAAAAAAATTATAAAAAACTTTTTTTGCTTATAATTTTTTAACTAATTATTGGACAACAGTTCGCTTTTCAACCCAGCACTTTTCAACGGTTATCTTTTTCACTGGGCCAAGATAATACAGTAGTTTAAAAAGCCTAAATAAATTAAATATCTTGTGTACAATCTTAAATAAAATAAAAAATTTAGAAAATTGTTAACCTGAATTGCCAAATAATTATTTGAAGAAATCTATTTGTGCCCTTTTTCGATTGGTAATTTTGAAAAAATATATAAAAACTGCTATAGTTTCATATTTTTTTATTGTTTTGTTAATAATAAAATAAGAAATATTATTTCTCTGCTAACAACTAGTTCATCGATTGTACATAATTTTGGAAAATTTGACCTATTGGACTACGAATTTTTCAAATACACAAAGTAGGAGAATATGCCAAAATGGTCATGTCAATCTTGGTGAAAAGCTACGATACTTTTCAAAATAAAATTTTCATTTTAAAAATAGTTTAAACCACCTTGGATTCTTACTTGTTCAAATTTTAACTTTAGTTCCACTATAGGGCACTTTAAGCCAAAAATATTAATGAAACATTGTATTTAAAAAATCAAACTTTCATGTATTTTTATAAAATACTAAATATGAAATATTGAAAATTATGAAATACTACTCAAACAACTAACAAATCTTTACTACAAAAGTTTCCTGAGTGCTAAAAAATATTTATAGTTAAAAGTGATATATTGTTGACCGTCGACATACAAAGCTCTTCGATGTATATATTTTTATTGCTGGGTTATTTTTGTACATACATAGTAAATTACACACAGGATTTTCATCAAAAAAGTGTTGCATACTTTAGGGGATTGAACGGCTAAACTAACGGTAAAAATAGAATACAAAGTGTTTGAAGTAACAGGATTTAAACACTTTTCACCCATTAAGAAAACGCCATAGATTCGCAAGACATTTTTCAATCAAACTTTAAAGAGCAATGCTTCTTTATAAATTTTTTTTTAGTTTTTTTGTTGTTTTGCCTTAAAGCGCTTGCTAGTGGAAATATTAGCAACTCAAGTTGAAAATTTCGTTGAAGACGAATCCTTGTTGAAGATATTTTAAAAATTGTAATTTTGTATAATTTTGTGGACAAATTTCAACTAAAAAATATATGAAATTAAGTTTTTTTAAAGTTAACCAATTTATATATATACACTCACAAGAAATTTTCCATAAAAAATCAACAGTTATTTAAAAGTTTAATCGGTAAAGTTGTTTCAATGGAATGTACAGTTAAATTACCAAAAAATATATTTTTTAATGTTCTGTCTGTTATTCAAAAAAAAAAAAAATAAACAAAAAAAACGGACTTTCCGTAATAGTTAAAATATTCAGTTAAAATTTTCTTTTTAAAACAAAAAGTTGTTATATTATATTGAATATTGAAATAAACGAAAACAAGCTATTGTTTTTATGGATTTTATCAATTAAATTTTCAACAGTTGAAAATAAACTAAAATATACAATTGTTTTAAACGAAAAGTAAGTAGTCCTGTTTTTAACTGATTTTCAGTTAATTTAATGTGTATATTCAGTAGTCTTTACGGAAAAAATATTGTGAGTGTATATATATATATTTTTTTTTCTAATATAAATAAAATCAATACAAGTTTTAATAAGTTACCCAAGTATAAAATATATAATCAGTGTTTTTATCTCAAATATTAAATTGTTTGGCAAACCTATAAGTTTCTCTTAACTGAAATAATAAGAATCTGGAAAAAAAAGATTTAAAACAACCTGTCGCTTTATATCTAAGCAACTTAAATAATTTTTCCAAAGGAAGTGGTAAATTGATACCAATTTCTAAATGTTTAATATAAAAAGAAATATGTTTAATTTGTTCAATTAAATTACTTGTATTCCCATTTATATATTTGGTTACCCTTATATAACCTCTTTTTAGTGGTATAATTAGTTTCGAAGTCTAAATGAGTAACACACAATAGATCTTCTACTTAAAATTAAAAGAATCCTTTATCCTTTTCTGGCATCTTATACAAACAACTCAAATTTCTATAACAAATTAATATTCAACAACCTTATTCTTATATTGAAAACCTATTATTACCTTTAATTGTTAAGAATTTTATAGACAGCCAATTTTATAGTCTCAATTTGTAGAAAATAATATTGTTTGTTATACTTTTGGTATTTGGGTATGACATTTCAAACATATGTTGTAAATATTTTGTTAAATAATGTTGAAATTGATGTCTCAACATTAACAATATCAACTGTCAGACACGGCAATCATACACAGAGAGAATTCCTTGGACAAGTTTTAATGAAATTTTTCACTGAAATTTTCTTCACAATGAAAAATTTCTTAAACTTAATGAAAAAGCTTTATAGTTTTAATAAAACACTTAAAGAAACGACTTTCATTTCAGTAAATTCAACTAACATTGTCATTTGTTTTTTAATGTTCAAAAAATGACTAACAATTGTAGTAAAAATGAACCACATGTTAGTAAACAATAAACATTTATTTTTTTTTAAATAACAGAAAACTACTGTAAAAAATGAATGTAAAATCATAACACAGTCATTTTATATGGTTTGTTTTTTTAAATGAACTACAAAGTTCGTAAAAAATTTATTTTGTTCTACAAATGACTGACATTTACATTAAAAATAAAGAAAATGTATTACAACCCAAACAACTACATATTTTTAAAGCAGAAGTTCCCCGAGTGTATCATGTAGATAATTCTCTCAGTGTAAATGATTTTTTAAACAATTAAATGTAATTTTAGCATTACACATTTTATTGTTGTTTTAATTTTGTAGTGCAATTTTAATTTAGGTTTGTGTAACGTTTTACAAATTCCATATCTTTTGTTTAAGAAAGATTTTTTGTTTCTGAAAATAATTCTTTTGCATTTCTTGTAAATTTTATATGATTTGATATCCCGCCGTGTTATTTCAAATTTCCTTTGAAATTGTATATCTCGTTGTTAGTAAATATTGTTGGTTTGTTTGTTTCAATGTTTTCTAACAAATATCTTTTAACATTTCATTTGAAATTCTTGTTGTGGAGTTTCTATTTTGTCGATTTTTTATTTGCCTTAAAGATAAAGATCTTTTGTGATCCTTTATACTTACAAGGAGAGTTTCCCGATGGGTTCTCTCCGATCTTAATGAAATTCGGATATGTGAATACGGCACACGTATTCGTGAGTGGCTCAATCTCACATTTAAGTGTTGAAAGGTGGGGTCAGAATTATTACTTTTTTTGTATGAAAACATTTCTAAAACTATTGAAAACATATTTTCTTGAATAACAAAAATATTTTAAAGCTATCGGACATGTTTCATATACACTTAGAGAATTCTATGCATTGTATTAATGAATTTTTGCATTAAAACTATGAAATGTCACTGTAAATTTTTCATTAATTTAATGAAGCTTTTTCATAAGCTTTCAGAAATTTTCATTCAAATTGTGATGAAAACTTTACCAGTTTAATGAGAAAATTTCATTAAAACTCGTTCATGAAATTCGCTCTGTGTACCAGTTCTGAAATTTCAGTTTAATTTCTGAAATTTCTTTGGAACAATGCAAAATAAACCGAAAAAAAACGTAAAATTGGGTAATTTTTACCCGCACTTTTTAATCCCTGAATATAAAATAAATAGGTGCACATCAGTTTCTCTGCTCTATCACATATCTGAAACTAATTAAGATAGGAGAGAACCGATTGGGAGATTCTCCTTGTTAGTTATTTTTGTTCGTATCATTTCAATTTTTGTTCTTTGTTTGGAACTAATAACATTTACGATACCCTCTATGATTGATGATAGTTTTGTGACTCATATACTTTTTGGTTGTTCCATTATTCTTTTTATCGAATTGAATTATGGGTGTATCGTTTCGATAACTTCCTTTTCAAGTGTAAAAATTCAATTTTATTAATTTGTATCAATTAAGCCTAATAAAAAAGGTACAGTTGTGTTGGCATTACTAAGAGAGATGAAAGAATTATTAAGGTTATTCTTGTAATCATATCGGTAGAATTAAATTGCTAAAATATAACAAAAATACAGCGAACAGTAATAGAATCGGGCAGAAAATTGGAAATAAAAATCACTCAAATTGTCAGTATTCATTAAAACCCTTAAAAATTGTAAACTTTTAAAAAAATTAATAAAAAAAACTCTAAAATTTAAAAAATTAGCAAAATGCTAGAGCGGAAAAAGCGTTTGAGTTTCTAAAATTAACAATTAAAAGTTTAAATATAAGATATGAATATTTAATATTGCTTTTAATTTCAAGCAAATTTTTAGTAAAAAAAATTAGGAAACAAATTGCTAAAATAAAATCGTTCAAATTTTGAAAAAATTCCAAAATTAAAAAAAACAAAATTTTTATTGCCAATATAGATAACGTCAAATTCGCTTAAATTGATTAATTACTATTCATTTAATCACCAAAATTAAAAAAAAAAATCTTCAAAAAATGGTCGAAATTGAAAAAAAAAACTCCACAATTATAAATTGGAAATCCCCGTTAAAAATTTCAAAAGTGTTCGAAATATAAAAAAAAAACGCGAGAATTGGAAAAAATATCCAAAATTGTTTTTTTTTCGATTTATTTCAATTTTGACAATATTTTTAATTTCTACTCAGTCCCAGTGCAGAAACGGTTATGACATGTTATTACTTTTTGGACTACCAGTAATGATACCAGCTTACTCTCTGCATTACTTTAACGCAAATAATAAGTATCTTTATTTTTAAGTGAAAAATTAGTAATTTGTAGAAGAAATTTTATTTTTGACCATATATGTAGTTCATTTAAAAAAACCAACCACATCAAATTGCTGTATTGTTGTCTTACATTAATTTTACACCGTATTTTATATTGCTATTTCAAAAAATAAAGCAAATAAATGTTTGTTTATTTTTTACTACATATGTGAGTCATTTTTTGAACAGCAAAAAAACAAATGACAATGTTAGTTGAATTTACTGAAATGTAAGTCGTAATTTTTAAAGTCAAATTTCATTTGGTTTTAACTAAAACGTCCGCCATCTAACGTTTTTTTTTTTCAACTAGTGCTTATTTCGTGAATGGTAACAGACAGATAATTCGTGTTATCCTTCCGCTGAACGAATATGGTCCGTATGTTCGTTATCTTGTGAAAAAAGTGAAAGAAACTGGCATCCTCATCGATAAACCAAAGCGTGAAAAGCCAAAAACAGTGCGTACACCCGAGAATATTGCTGCTGTGGCAGAAAGTGTGCCATCAACATCAATTCACCGTCGTTCTCAACAATTGAACATTTCGGAGACATCATTGAGACGAATTTTGCATAAAGACCTTGGTATGACGCCATACAAAGTCCAATTGGTTCAGGAGTTCAAAAAAAAAAGTTATTTGGCGGACCCTTTACATTTGCAGTGGTCTTTACCTACATAATATTCTAAGTGTATGATTAAAGGGCTTATAGTCAAAATTTGATAAGCCCCATTTTATTTTTAGTTTGTTTTTGATTTTTAAAAGTTAAAAGGATGCAAACAAATATGATTTTTAAACGTTTATTCTATACGTACTTGCACTAAGTAACTTCTACGCAATATTAATAAATGGATATCTAGAAAACAACGAAAGTCCCTAAAAACAATAAATGTGGCTTATCCAGTTTTTACAATAAATCCTCTTTAATTATATGAAATTTTAATTTTAAAATATCATGACGTGTACAAAATTAGTATTTTGTTAATTAATATATTAACAAAAAAAAAAAAAAACAGTGTAATGTTACCATGAAAAAAATGCATTTGTATTTTAAGGCAATACGGATTTGTTTTACTTACATGTTCTTATATATTTCACTTCGCGTCACCGAACTTCCTCAGAAAACCAATGTAGAAGGTACGGAAGAGCCCAATTTTTTGAAGGCGAAATATCAACACTGAACAATTATATCCTGTCAAATTTTTAATATTGGTTGCTAATATTTACACTCGAGGCAGCTTTAAGGACAAAAAGTTTAAAAAATCGGGTAACACAAAAAAAAAAATAAAATGTCATATATTTTCGAATCAAGATTTGTCCATAAAATTACACAAAATTGAAAATTTTCCAAATATATTCTAGAATTTATATTCTGTCGAAATTTAAACTTTTTTAAGGCAAAAAAAACTCGTTTTACACGAATTCTTTTTATGCGAATTCATATTTAGGCGGTTTTAAAATTTCCGATTTTTTATTTATTTTTTGCTTTCTATTACACTATTTAATTAAAAACAGCAACACTGATACCAGTTTAAATAGTTAGTCGAAATGAGAATATTTCTAGTGATGATCATCCGCACTCAAGGAACTTCTGCTTTAAAAATATGTAGTGGTTTGGGTTGTAATACAGTGTCTTTATTTTTAATGTAAATGTCAGTCATTTGTAGAACAAATTTAATTTTTTACTTACCTTGTAGTTCATTAAAAAAACAAACCACAACAAATGACTGTTTTATGATTTTACATTAATTTTTTACAGTAGTTTTTTGTTATTTAAAAAAATAAATGTTTGTTTATTTTTTACTAACATTTGTGGTTAATTTTTACTACAATTGTGGTTCATTTTTTGAACATTAAAAAACAAATGACAATGATAGTAAAATTTACTGAAATGTAAGTCGTCCTTTCTTTAAGTGAAATTTCATTTGTTTTTAACTACATTTGCAGTGGGCTTTACCTACATAGTATTCTAAGTGCAGATGATGGCACTAGTATATTTGTTTCTTCTAGTGATGTAAGCGGTTGGATATTTATAGTGTTCAAATGAAATCTTATTAAACAATTTATTTGATTTAACATAACTTGAATTTTTTTTTAATTTGAATTAATATGTATTATGTTTTTGTTTGTTTTTGCGTTGTCTTTTTTTATGCGATTTTGATTGAATTTTAATGCCTCGATTTGAATTTATGCGTTTCTTTTTATTTAGAAACTATTAGTGGTTTTCATATGGAACCTAGTGTATAGTTTTGTGCGAATTTTGTGGAACGGACCATTCTCATAAAACGAGGTTTATGTGTACGAACATTTTTAATGAAGCATTGTTCTTTAAATCTGCAAAGTTTGGTTGCAAAATGTGCAGCGGATCTATGGCATGGCCTTAATGGGTAAAAATGTGGAATTCTCATATAACTAAGGAGGGCGAGTGAATTTTGAATACTCTTTCATTTCTAGTAGTAGCTCTATCGCTCCAAATTTTAAATACCTTCCAATCTAGCAAACAAATATGGAATTCTCATATAACTATGGAGGGCGAGTGAATTTTGAATACTCTTTCATTTCTAGTAGTAGCTCTATCGCTCCAAATTTTAAATACCTTCCAATCTAGCAAACAAATTATGAATTTGTGCGCCCCGGTAGGCTAGTTGGTAGCGTGCTGGCTTATCAGTGCGGGGGTCGTGGGTTCGATTCCCACCAGAGGCACTGGTCTGTTTTCGCTACAACGCGCCGAAGGCCATAGTAGCTAGTGCTCGGTTAGGGTAATAGTATATAATTTGTAATTATATGATTATTAATTAATAAAAAAAATTATGAATTTTTCAAATCTTCTTACAATAGCAGAGACTGCAATTGTTGTTTTTAAATTATTGTCGAGACTTCTGCATTATCTTATAATTTCACAACAGGATAACAATTTCTATTTTAAAAATGCCAAATAATACTACATACAATGTAATGCCATCCAATCCATAAAATAAATACCTAATCAGTTTTACTCATTTAATAGCAAATCTATCATATTACAGTCTTTGAAATACAATAATGTCATACCATTTGGCATACCACTCATATACCACTACTATGGTTTCGATTATACAAAACAAAAGATATGAAACATTAGCCTTTGCCTCGGTGTAAATATTATAAGGAAATATATTAAACAAAAGCTAAATATTTCTAAAGATCGGCTTAAATATTTTGAGTAAATCTTACAAAATAATTACATAACAGTGTAAAAACAGCATGTGAAATGTTAACACTAAACACCGAAGGAGGTGATGGAAGGAATGTCTGACAAAAAAAGTACAAAAAGAATCTTAAGAAATATAAAACGACTTTAAACTACGGAGGCCTCTTTTGAAATTTAAGCATGCAGCGCTTAAATTTTTAAAGAAAGATTGAAATTTTATAAAATGAACAAATTAGCACAAAACACTGTGTAGGAGCAATGTTTTCGAAAAAAGTGATTAGGAATTGTTCAAAATTATAAAAGTAAGGGCCAAAGAATTTTGGCGCCAAAATTACGCTTGGTATACAAACATGCATCTCTTCTTCTACAAAGAAAAATTTGTAAAATAAATTTCAATAAATGAATTGGTTTTTATTATTTTTTAAATATATTTTTTAATGTTGTTTTTTTTTTTTATTGACACATATTTAGAACCGATAGTATGGAGCAAATTCGCTATCCCAATCGATAAAATAGTCTGTTTCCGAAGGCACCAATTTTCTTGCAACATATTTATAGTTTATCGCGAGAAACAATGTTAATAGAAGTGGTAAAACTAAAAAATAAATTTTATTAAATGATAAAATAGTAGTATAAAAATAACAACTGTTACCTTTAAACATGTTGTTTAAACAATTGCCAGTATTACAACTACCACGTTAATATATGTAGACTTCGTAGGGACTGTCGACCCTCTTGGAAATATACTTCTGAAGAAAAACTATAAACAAAACTGCAACGGATCTCTTCATTAAAAAAATCAATGAATAAACCAGAATTTTAATTTTGAGAAAAAGAGCATATCGTTTTCAGGTTTCTGTTGACAAATTCTTAGATTATTTCTTTATTTTGCAAAAATTTTTTTAATTTTGAGACAATTTTCTTGAAGAAACAAAATTTATATTCTAAAAATTAGAATTCTAAAGTAGTTATGATTATTTTTAGATATTTACTGATTTGAGAAGAAAAAAAAATATTAATAAATATATCACAGATTTGAAAAAAAAATCCGTATTCCAGAGAATTTTTCTTTTAATAAAATTTTTTTTTGTAAATGTAGCAACAAATTACTGAGATAAGCGTCTATCCTCTGACATTTTCACTAAAAATTTTTCTTTTCATATAAATTCTTAGATATTTTTATACAGAAAAACTTTAGGTAAAATAGAACCAAGAAAAAGGGCCACTTTTTTGTAGTTTTTAGTTTAGTTTTATATGGAAAATTTGTTAAATTCGTTATAAAATCTATATTAAAATAATATATTCTCCAAATCAGGCTTCACAGTCTTTTCAAGTTGTTGCAAGAAGTGTCAAAAATGTCTTTGGAACAAATTCAATGACAGCCTATTTGCGTATGCGTATTTGCTATGTTTGTACTCGGTGGCGTATGATTATTAATTTATTTAAAAAAAAAAAAAAACTCATACAACATATTTGATTTCTTCGCCCATCTTCATAAAATCAGGAAATTTGGTAGGTATAAAAAAATCTAGATTTGTGGTGACAGGTATTTGTGAGATATAGGATAACGTTTCTAAGACATTTTTTTTTCACGCCCATACATTTCCTATTTCTGGCGATATTGAGGTTTGAATTTGGAAGGTTATAAATTTATGCTTTTAAGGTCATCAAATAAAAATTTGTATATTTTTTGGTAGGCTGGAACTCTTGAGTAGTGAATTTTCTGGTGTTGAGAGAACAAAGCACAAAAGGAAAAGAAGAAAATAATTGTATGTTTTATAACCATATATTTTAGAAAAAATTTATTACAGAGACTCCGTCACCGCCCTCGAAAATATAAAAAAGCATTCATATTTCGCTTCAAAAGTTGTTTTATAAAAACACCAAATTAGCCCAGTATCGAAACGGTAATGACATGTTATTATTTTTCCTACTACCAGTACTGACATTTTTTGGAAATCTATTTTAAGACTACTTATTTTTCGTCTCTAGTAAGTACATACTTGATTTTTTGTAAGTGGGAAAGTAATGAAATTTTGTGCAAGCAAGTCATTTATGCTTTTATCTATCAAATATAACATGTCAAGATAGCTCAGATGGTAGAGTGGTTGACTAACAACTAATGAGTAAAAATAAATTTAAAAAATGAAATTTAATAAAAAAATATTTTTTTAATAAATTTTTCCCATACGGTATTCGAACGCGGTACTCCAAGGTGTCAATCAACCGCTCTATCATCTGATCTATCTCGACATGATATACGTGATTGAAAAAAACATAAATAAATAGCTTGCACAAAATGTCATTTCTTTCCAGCTTGTAAAAAATCTAAAACAAGTAGATATACATGTACTTACTCGAAGTAAAAAAATAATGAGTCTAAAAATAGATTTTCTAAAAATGTATAGGTCATTACTTTATATTTAAAATAATGATTCAAATAAGTACTTATGTGTAACGTATTATTTTTGATATTGAAATAATGGAAAAATTAGCTAGTTATTAGTAAGTCCTAAATATTTGGTGTGTATCAAACCCACTACCCTCGCACTGATAAGCTAGCACTCTACCAACTTAGCCTACCGGGTGCATTCGTGAAATTTTAATCTGGGCAGTGTATCCAGAATTGAGTTTTTTTTCGCTAGCTCTAGCTATTTTTAAATTCGACTTTCTGCGAATGTATTAAATTTTCCTTCAGCTGCGTCTACATACCCTCGAAATTCAGTTTAAACTGGATTTTTAAAACTATTTCGTGTATCATTTTATACACTACCATATGATCGAATCGGGATTACGATTGTAAATGGAAATGCAGCTTTGCTCTTTTAAAAACTGATAAATAATTAAATTAATTATAAAGAAATAATTTTGGCATATTGCTAATATAAAGCCTTGAATACAACTAATGAAATTTAAAGAACATTTGCCAAAAGTGGTTTACAAACTTTTTATTGAGTTATTATAGAGGTCGAACATTAAAAATATTATATTTTGTGTCACCCGGTTTCGTACAAAATGATGTACAGGGCACCCTGTAAAATGAATTATATCAGAAATAACGTGAGTTTTGAAAATTGTAAATTTCAAAAAAATTTATCAATTTTGAAAAAATAAAAAATGTTGAACACCCTGTTTAAGTGCCGAATGCTCCACAGATTGTGAAAGTCGTCTACCAAGAACATTAAAAATTATTAATACCTTAAAAATTATATAATGTGAGATTTTATTCGTTCGGTTTCAGATCATGACAAATTTTTATCTAAATTAACAGAAAAAATATAATTTTTATATGATAATTTACTTTGACTATTAGAAAAAAAAACACAGAAAAAGTTATTAGACACTAGCATGAATGGAATGCATTTTCTGACCCACTACGGTCTTCATCAACATTCTTCGTGCCATTTAGTGTTAATCGTAAATATCTTCTATTTAACTCACACGTTAAAGAAATTGGGTAACGTTAAATCCCACATTACTCTGTGTGTTGAGTTAGAATGAAATTTACCACAAACGATTTATATAATTTTAAAGATTGTAGTTGTAATATTTCAATACTAATAGGAGCAGTATTGCGGTTTCAGAATATTGTATTTTAGTTATTGAAATAAGCTACGGTATGTCAAAAAATATTGTTTCAAATATATAAATTTAAGAATTTATACTTTTACATCTTCTTTCTGCCGTTTTCCAAATGGGCCTTTTCTACAAAAATTTTCCTCTAGCATTGTCAACCAATCTACATAAAATTAATTTCTTATTCGTGATCTTTTAATTTTCTGATAAAATGTTACAATATTTTTCAGAAAACTAAGTTATAAAAAATAAAATTAAAACAACACATGTCAAACAATTACATTCATTATAACAAAACCTATTATTTTAAAAAAAAAATGTCATAAAAAATTGCATTAAAAAGAAGACATAAAATCTAAAGGCATGTCTTAAAACCTAAACAACCCCTAAAAAGCCCCCCAAGTTAAAAACAAATAAAATACATCTATAAACAATTGTGGTGGCCACGTATCTTTGGCCAATATTGAGGCCTTAAATAAAAACCTTTAATACCATTGACTATAGAAATTTAAAAATCTAGAAATCTATTGTTTGGTTTCTAAAATCAATTAACAAAAGAAACTAGATTTTTTTTATTTCTTTTAAGAAAAAAAACTAAATTATAACAATTTCTATAACCTTAACATGTCCTTTAGCTATTTAAAAGATTATTATATTATAGTAAATGAAAACGTTCTCTAGGCTATTTTCTTTACAGGTTTCTTTCAAAAAAAAAGGACATTGTTACTACATGTCTGCTATTTGTTAAATCATGTCTTTTGATTTAAAATTTTTCAAATTTTCTTTGTTAGACTGACTGTCTTTTAACAACATCTTCAGTAGAAGGTATTAAAGTGTCAGCAGTAAGAACTCTAAATTTTCCGTATAACTTGCTCTATCAAAAATTATGAACATTTATCATGACGATTGTTGTAGCCTTTTCTTTGTATTTTGGGCATTTTTAAACTATTGTTGGGTTATGATCTTTTGTTAGAGAATTTTTACTTATATTGTTTGTTAGTAACGTGTAAACGAGCAAAAATTTGTTGATTTTGTATTTCATGAATTTCTAAGGACTACAGAACAAGCTAATTGGTATGAGTTACATTTTAAAAATGTTTGTTAAGGAGAATAAGAAGATCAGTTTCTAGATTATAAAACAGTGGGACAATGGAAAGAAAATTCTATACTTTAACAATATTTAGAAAATTTCATCAGATTTTAGTTTCAAAAAAATTTAATTAAATGGTGTCTAATGTGACTCTAAAGTGAACTTTTCGTATTTTCCGTGTTGTTGCATGAATGTTGGGGCGTATCAGCTTTAATGCATTTTTGCTACACTCAAAAAAAAAAAAAAGTCAGTAAAGTCTGCAACAGTTTTGCTGGGAGGATCCTTGCAGAAAACTTGCTAATATCACATTCACAGAACATTTTATATTTTTTAGTATTTCTTAAAAAAAGTCCTAAAAGGACCCATGAAAATTGCAGATATAGGGTTAACATATTCTATGAAAAAATGCCTTTTAAAATTCTGTTGGGAACATCCGAACTCAAAATTTAGATTAAAGGAACTATTACACTAATTTTTGAGTTTTTTTCAATACAGTGTTGGCGAAAAAAATTAAAACTTTAAACGGCCATACAATTTGACTGTACCCACCACAGGATCAAACTCTTTCGGCGTTTTACAATAGTAACCTAATACATTCATCTGGCATAGGAATTATTCACCCCCAAAAAATGTATTGTACAGTGTTATATTTGCATACAGAGAACAGATTCGTTCTGATAACCGAATTTACATGTACTACCAGATTATTCGGTTACATTAACCGATTTTTTTTATATGACTACTTACAAGATCTTAAACATAAATTAACAATTTTTAACGGAAACATCTAGTTTCTAAATCTGGAAAAATTGAAAGCTCTGAGGACATATCGTCGGCTGAGTATTGTTTTGCCGTATACGACAAACCTTTTTTTTTAAAAACTGGGGTTGCAGCTTTATGTTTCACTCAGGGAACTTCTGCTTTAAAAATACTCGTATGTAGTTGTTTGGGTTGTAATACAGTTTCTATATTTTTAATGTGAATATCAGCCATTAAACAAATTATATCAAAAATGTCAGTCATTAAACAAATTAAATTTTTTACCAACCTTGTTGTTCATTTAAAAACCAAACCACATCAAATGACTGTTTTATGATTTTACATTAATTTTTTACATTAATTTTTTACAGTAGTTTTTTGTTATTTGAAAAAATAAAAAAAAATAAATGTTTGGTTAATTTTTACTACAATTGTTAGTAATTTTTTGAGCATTTAAAAGAAATGACAATATTAGCTGAATTTACTGAAATGTAAGTCGCCCTTTCTTTAAGTGAAATTTCATTTGTTTTTAACTGCATTTGCAGTGGGGTTTACCTACACAGTTTTATAAGTGTACTACTGAAGAATTTTGAACTTTTTGCAGAAAAATACACGGAAAAATGGGTGAAATGATGTAACTATAAAAACCGCCTTAAAAAATTGGTTGACAGCCTTGGATTCATCGAACGTAAGTCTCTTTAAAAATATGTATTTCAAAGAGAGGTTCTGCAAAAAATTGTATTTTACAGTGAGTTAACATTATCATTACATAAAGAGATGATAAAGGGGTGATAAAGGGGTGTTTGGTGATCTAAACTAAACTAACAAAGCTATAATCTCGAACATAGCTTCGTTTAGTGACCCGAACAAAATTAAAAAAAGCATTTTGGTAATTCGAATATTTTAGTGTTAAACATGGGCTGAAAAGTTTTAAAAATTTGATTTTCAGACCTATTTTTGGGTGTGTAGAAGGGAAAGGGGACATATGTGTAAACATTTTTCTTTCTTATTTAAGGACAGTTAATAATCTGAGGATAAAATAGAAATACATCAACATACAAAACAGTCTTTTATAGTTATTATTACTAAATACTTACATTTTAAGAAACTGTCATAACCAAAGAAGTACGTTTTTGTTATTTTTTTTTTTTAACTTTACAAATATCTGTAACAAACATGTCCTGTGCCAATATTTTTAATGTTTTTAATAAAAATTTTTGCTTTTATTTCCTGGTTTTTTAGTATTTTTCAATGCAATCGCATGCTGTTTTTCATAACGAATATTTATTGGTATGGCGTATGTACAGATTTAATGCCGTACGTGTATTGATAAAACAAAGCAGTATTTTTGGTGGCGCGTACGTCAAACTCATTCTGAGAAAAAATTAATTTAACTAAAAAACCAAAAGGCTCCAGATCCTGCCTTTAGCAAAAAATCTATTTACTTACTTAAAGTATTAAAAAACAAAGAGACAAAGTTATCGGTGGGTTTGACTTTAATTTAATGCAAACTTAAAAATGCGATTTGCAAAAAATGTAAAATTGGCATATACGGCAAAACAATATTAAGCCGACGATATGAAGCAAATCCTTTCTGCGATTGAGATACGATCAACTAAATAAAACAGACATAACTTTTGTTAGAAAGTTGTAATTTTACGTAAATTTATAATTGTCCTTACCTAAATCATTGCTTTCATTCCATGTTCTTGGTTTTTCAGCATTTTTCCGTGTTGATTTAGCTGTTTCCATTTTTTAGTTCTTTTTTTGCAAACTAAAATAAATTTTTTTATTGACATTTTATTAATAGGCGAATATTGAAAATCTTTTTTTTTTTTTCTTCTTTTTTTTTGTGTATTAATTAATAATCATATAATTACAAATTATATACTATTACCCTAACCGAGCATTGGAAATTTTAATTTTCATGGGAAAAAAGGTAAATTTCTGAGAAAAATTAGGAAAATTTTATTTTTCAATTAAAGCCTGATTCAATACCTTTCCAACGAGCTATCACTCGTTGCGATCGCTTTAGATCTTTTTTTTTAAACAACTTTCAATGAGGTCCCTTATGAAGAATTCTTCAATTTTGTCACATGACAGTGGTGCACACCACCACTAAACCAGTCACTATAAAAAAAAGAAAAATATGTAGGTACATTATTTTTTGCTGGGCAATCGATTGAGACTATTTATTTTAAAATCGGAGAGGGGTCGTCCAAAAATTTGCCAATTTTGATCGTTTCATATGGAATTGTTCGGAGGTAAAAAATCAGTTTTTTTTTTTTAACAATATCATCAGATTTTATGGGTTTACACAATTATCTAAACATTGATAATAAATCTACTCAGCCATACCCACAACCTACACTAGGTCGCTTTTTATGTATATTTTCACTGTAGGCTCATACCAAATGGCGTTCTTATGTATTAATCAAGATTTTTTATAATTTATTAATTTTCTTTTATTCAATTTAAACTTAATATTTAAATATAAGTTAACAATTTTATTTTCCGAATTTAGTAAATGGATTAAACCAAAACGGAAGACTAAATGGGTTTAAAGCTGCTACTTGATCATTTGTATCGTCTTCATCATCTTCAATAGCTTGTACAGCCAATAATAAGCTAAAAGCAAAAATAGCCAATAGTATATTGAAAAGGACTGCAAGAAAAAAAAAAAGAAAAAATAAATTATTAGGGTAAGAAAAATAATTAATAAAAATCTGACCATTAATTATATATATTTCGGATATGCTGATTTTAATGGTGTACTTAAGTTTTTGATCAATGGTACAGATTTAAAAAAAAAATGTCTTTAAAGTTTGGCGGTTTTGCATTTAGTTTTTTGCATTTGAAACTTTTCGAAAGCAATCAATCTGCTTTTGTTTTGATGGAATTAAATAACAAGACCTGTGATATATGAATGGCTCATATTTAATTCACAAAAGCTTTTATTTTAACTCCTGATTCACGTTTTTTTTGTAGGGTTTTACCGTTTTTTATACAGTTTTAGTGAATATTGATCAAAAAGTTAAGTACACCATTAAAATCAGCATATCCGCAATATATAAAATTGATGCTCAGATCTTTATTAATTTTTAAAAGGTAACATTTTGTGTTCCTGTGTTATTTACCCTGAGACATGTTGAAAATATAATAAAAAAAAAATTTAAATAACAGAGAATTTATATAAGAAAAAAATATATTATAAATAATTTAAATGAAAGTAAATATCCAGAAACAATTTTAAAACATTTATATTTAAACACGATGTTAATTTAAATTTATGACTTTTAAATAGAGTTTTTAGTCGTGATATTTCATTATTTGCATTCGACTTTAATAATTAAATTTTTAAATTATATAGTATGCTTAACTCATAAATCATTTGGGGAATTTAAATTTTAAATTATTCTTTAACTTTGGGCATTTTTAAACTACTTCTGAAATTTTTAGTCAAAATTTTTCTTTAAAATCTCATTGCGGTAATAACAATTTCAGTTTTTAATGAACATCTATTTTTCTACGAAACAATTTTAAAATTTTAAAACGTTTTATGTATTGTCTAAAGCTGCTTAAGGGCCTATCATATGATGTATATAAAAACAAAAACTAATATAGAAGTAGAAAATATTACTTGAGCCAGAGAAAACACTAAAAAATTGTTATATAAATAGAACATTTTTGGTCTTCAAAGTTTAGTAACGTCATGATGCTTGTTAGGAAAAGACCCTAAGGACGTGCTTGATTACTAAGAAGACAAGAATGGAGCAAAATTGATGATTAATAGGTTTTTTATTAAAGTTCTGCCTATTATGGAGGCTCCAGCTTTTCTAAAACTTCGGGTTCTGATGAGATCTTTAGCCAGATCGAAATACTATTATCAACCTAGCTAATATGTTTGATTTGCTTTATTTTTGTAAATATACGGAGGTTGAAAGCTCGTTATAAATTTAAAATTTGTTGTTCTGAAACATGTTGAATATTTGTCCAAAATATTCTAGAACAGTTAAAGTAATATGTAAACCATACTTTGAAAAACATTAAGAAAATATATATATCAAAGATCAAACTTAGCGATCATTATGAAAATTTAGTTTTTCACATTTTTCTTTGTTTATTATACTTTTTATGGAGTGAATTAGTTTTATTAAAATTGTTAATAAAACTCTTACTGTTTGCAAAAAAACGACTTGAAAAAATCTTTATAAGTTGCGTTTAGTGTTAATGAAAAATTATACTTAATGTTGCGTTTTTTTAACGACACTATAAAACCAGGAAAAACGTGAGCATTCACATCGAAACTTTTTTAATATAGAAGCAACGGAAATTAAACTCAAACACGAAAAAACGAATTGTCTACTTTTGCGAACAGTTCACATTCCCTTCCTTGGTTCAATAGACCCCCACATTTTGCTCATCAAAAATATTTATTTTGCCCTGTCAATAAAAAAAAATGTATTTTTTTTACCAACTTTGAGGACTCCAAAAGAGTAATTGAGACCAGGCAGAGATTTCCCGCCCACTATATTTTTGTTCCCACAACTCCTTCACTACAAATTATCTTTGAATATATTTACTCTATCCTTTACTTGAATAACTATAACTGCAAAAACGCATACTTGTTTTTGATTCTTGACGGGTTAGCGATATGTCATAGATCCGCTGGTAATTTTTCTTTAAACATTTTTTTATTTTTTCCTTAAAGCTCCTTTTATTGCAAATAATAGCAATCAAAGTTCACACTTTGACATAATCTGATTCCTAGACGGTAGAAGATATGTTTAAAATTTTAACTTTGTATAGTTTTGTAGACTAATCTTTATTCAAAAATATAAAAAATTTTACTTTCTTAAAGTAAAGCGACTTTTATTTAATAAAAGCAACTAAAGTTTAAACATTGACAGAATATTAAAGCTCTGCCTATTCTTGAGGCTCTAGCTTTTCTAAAACTTTCTAAAACTTTGCCAGATCGAAATTCATGTATCAACCTAGCTAAAATAATAATATTTCAATTTTGTAAATATACGGAGGTTGAAAGATATAAGAGGAAATATAATAAATTTTAGTGTCTTAGAGTTAATCAATTTTTGAAATTTAAAAAAAGTTCGAAGGAATTTAATGCAACTAAAAAAGGAAAATATGCGCTTATAAAATGCACCAAAAATCAAAGCCTAAGAAACTAAAATATATAGAAATAAATTCAATTTGGCATATATACATTAGGGCGGGTCGATTTAATAATCGCCCAAAGCTCAGTGAAAATCGTATTCTAGGGATCAAAATAAGAAACTTTGCGGAATTAACCATACCTCTAAAACGAATTCTACTACCCCGAAACTGTTGACTTTTGTCCCGTAGGGTCAAGTTTTGAAAAATCCCACTTTGACCCATGTAGAGTGCCCCAATCGAGTCCAAATGTATGACCGACCCCCACTAACTTTGAAGGGCCGATCCACCCATGCTCGTGGCACACCCCCCTGGAACTCCCCTGGGGGGTTCCCCATACAAACATTTCAAAAAATCTCCATTTTTGGCACTTTATTTTATTATTTTTTATTTATTTTATTTATTTTTAATATTTTATTTATTTTTTCTCTTTAGAAATTTATTTAGTCAGAACATATGTAAATGAAAAAAATAATTTAACTTAGTAATAGAAAAGAAATAAAAAAAATTACTGTTTGAAGTCTTTTTTGCTTTCAAGTCTGGGCAATTTCGCACGGCTCTCTTATGTCGTCGCCATAACAGCCTCTACATTTTCCGGTATAACTCGTTTGGAAACGCTAGCTAGCAATTGAACGTGTCGTTCTGTTGCAGGTCGTAAAATAGGTTGTGTGGGTTTTTTAAGCCACCACAAGACACAGCTGCATGTCGTAAACTTACTTAAGCAAAATCGGTTACAGGTAGAATTGAGCATAAAATTATCATAAAGGATTTTCCAGAAGTAATAAAAGGCGCACTTGCTTAACAGAAAGCATAAAATTATCATAAAGGATTTTCCAGAAGTAATAAAAGGCGCACTTGCTTAACAGTATTTGTGGTCAGATTAACGTTTAATTTACATGTAAGTATTTTATGGGCAGTTTTGACAACAAAATCGGTTACAGGTAGAATTGAGCATAAAATTATCATAAAGGATTTTCCAGAAGTAATAAAAGGCGCACTTGCTTAACAGATTTTGTGGTCAGATTAACTTTTAATTTACATGTAAGTATTTAATGGGCAGTTTTAACAACAAAATCGGTTACAGGTAGAATTAAAATTACCATTTCATTTTTATTACCTCGTAGACCATATATAACGCAACAGTTTTTGTGAATGCATTAAGTCGTTGTGAAGAACTCAAAGTGTGAAGTTCTAATTTCAGATAAAAAAATATTTAAAAAAAAAAATCATTCCAAATCAAAAAGTTTACAATGAATCCACCATCCTTTACACCGCAAGATGAAGCAATAACAACATCAACAACTATCGAAAACCCAATGAGTCATATACCCAGGCATGATGTTACTGTTTTTGGTGTGTCTACTGATTTGACTGATCTTAATTTACCAACCCATCTGGATATTTTGAGATATTATTTTTACTTGAGCGAACAAAAAAAATTGCTCTATAAATCATTCACTATTCAAGTACAAGATAAGTTGATTGGAATTTGGAAAAAACTTGGTATGGAAATAATGCTGAAAAAAAGTGTATATAATAAATTGAATAGATTGCTTGTCAAATATCAAGAGCAAATCAAGAATAGAAACAAACACCAAGAATTTACAGAGTATGTAAAATCTCTGGAAACAATTTTTTTCATTGGAACATGTAAATGCGATTTGAAGGCAGCTCCATGTGCATGCGGTTTGGTTCCCGAACGCCTCAAAGAGTTTATGCACGATCAACATAATCAGAGAAGACTAACAATGGATGGATTTGCGATGGAAATTGAAGAGCAAGGAGCAACGTCTATGTCATCAATGCCAACATACCAAGATCCCGATGATTCAACATACGCACCGCCACCGGTTCAAGAAGATTTGGATATAAGCACAAGTTCACAATACACACAGAGATACGATTGTTTTAACTTTGCCTTGGTATGTGACAGATTTGGTGTGCCTGATAGAGTAGCATCAGCAATGGGAACCGCTCTTTTCCAAGATTTTAAAATGAAAGATACCCATGGCAAACCTCTCATCATGGATAAATCGAAAGTTCGCCGAGAAAAAGAGAAATGCAGACAAGAAGTGCTTCGCAAACGGTTAGATGATACCAATTTGTTAGCATTTTCATTCGATGGCAGAAAAGATGATACTTTAACGAGAGATGCAATTGATGAGAAGTATCATACTAGGATGGTAAAAGAACCTCATCTTGTTATTTTGAGAGAACCGAATTCTGAATTGATTGGTTACGTAAGACTGGAACATGAAACCGCTGAATACAAAACAACCAAATTAAATGATTTTTTTAACGATAAAAATATATCACTGAATGAATTAATTGGCATATGCGTTGACGGTGAGCCAACAAACACTGGCCCACACGGTGGAATTATACGACGATTCGAATTGCTGTTAAAAAGACCATTGCATTGGTTCGTTTGCCTTCTACACTTCAACGAACTTCCGTTTCGGCATTTGTTTGAAGCTTTGGATAAATCAACCAGCACTGGACCAAGATCGGCAACCGGAAAATTGAGCCGTCAAATCGAAACTTGTGAAACTCTTCCGGTAAGTTATTGCTATCACTCATTTATTA
The DNA here is from genome assembly GCA_021234595.1 of Delia radicum. Lineage (NCBI taxonomy): Eukaryota > Metazoa > Arthropoda > Insecta > Diptera > Anthomyiidae > Delia > Delia radicum. Next base: position 221,115,808 of record CM037853.1, on the reverse strand, counting down.
TAATTGTCAACCGTTTTTAATTGCTTTATTTTTATATATTTTCAGGTGGTGGACGGCTTTCAGAAAATTGACTTGAAAAATATGCCCCCTGCTCCAGAAAAAATTGAATTTTCCACCGATTCCAAGTACTTATACGACATGGCCCATGCAATTTCTAGCGGCGTGGTTTCAGTGGATCTGGCTAACATCAAACCAGGGAAAATTGTACATTCTCGGTGGCTCACCAAGGCCGCTAGACTATTACGATTATATGTGACAACGGAAAATCCAGATGCAAATTTAAGAATACTGGTTGAATTTATAATTACATGTTATGTGCCAATGTACTTCAATATTAAGTATTACAGCTCTGTCGTGTACGGTAGTAGATTATTTTTCAAATTCATTAGTTGGTCAAGATTTCTAGAACCTCGTTTACGCAAAATTGTCAATAAAGTAATTACAGATAATTCATATTATGCGCATTCGGAAAATATCTTGTTATCAATGTTGTTTGATGATAGCAAAGAAAAGCGCGACTGTGCTATCAAGATAATTCTACGCTATCGAACCGATGTTGACGACCCAACGGGACTTAGAGCTTATAAAAAACCAGATATAAACTTTTATTGCACAAGTTACACGGAAATGATCAATATGAATGACATAAATGACGTATTTGAACCACCATTCACTCGAAGCATTCCATACGATACTTTGAAAGAATATTTAAATCAAGATGATCCACCGTTTAATGATCCAAAAATTCCATCACACATACAAGGAACAGAACGACACGTTCAATTGCTAGCTAGCGTTTCCAAACGAGTTATACCGGAAAATGTAGAGGCTGTTATGGCGACGACGTTAGAGAGCCGTGCGAAATTGCCCAGACTTGAAAGCAAAAAAGACTTCAAACAGTAATTTTTATCTTTTCTTTTCTATTACTAAGTTAAATTAATTTTTTCATTTACATATGTTCTGACTAAATAAATTTCTAAAGAGAAAAAATAAATAAAATATTAAAAATAAATAAAATAAATAAAAAATAATAAAATAAAGTGCCAAAAATGGAGATTTTTTGAAATGTTTGTATGGGGAACCCCCCAGGGGAGTTCCAGGGGGGTGTGCCACGAGCATGGGTGGATCGGCCCTTCAAAGTTAGTGGGGGTCGGTCATACATTTGGACTCGATTGGGGCACTCTACATGGGTCAAAGTGGGATTTTTCAAAACTTGACCCTACGGGACAAAAGTCAACAGTTTCGGGGTAGTAGAATTCGTTTTAGAGGTATGGTTAATTCCGCAAAGTTTCTTATTTTGATCCCTAGAATACGATTTTCACTGAGCTTTGGGCGATTTTTTTTGCCTCCCCACAAATCGACCCGGCCTAATATACATATATATCTTCAATAGGAACATAATCTTACGCTTTTCTTCGGTTCAGAATGATTTTAAAATTATTTTGTTTAAATCAAAATATAAAAATGTACCCAAATTTTATTTTTTTTTAACAAATTATAAAAACACTTTAAATAAATGGAATATATTCGCATATATGCATATAATATCAAAACGATCACTTTTGTCAAAATATACAACTACAAATCGATGCCATTTTGTTCTAAATTAAATGATTCGGATAAATTTTTAGTTTATATCAATTTTGGATTATTGAGAAAAACCAGAATTTTCCTCAAATTACGTTTTTCTTAGTAATTAAATAAAATATTTATAAACCAACTTCCATCTCTTTATAATATTATATATATCTTTAAAGGTTCTTGAACAAGCTTTTAAACGATTCGATGAGTTACATTTAAGGTAATACACTGAGAGAATTATGTGCATGATTATTAGATCTATGAAATGTCACTGGTATTCGTCCATTGAAACTTTTCATTATTATAATGCAGTTTTTTATAAAATTTTATAAAAATTTCAATTTTACACAGAAAAAATTATTTTTAAAAAAATGTCAATTCTACTTGTTTGATTTCAAACTCACTTTCAGTTAAAAGTTTTTTAATATGTATTAAATGTATAATTGAAAATAAACTTTGCGCACAAAAAAATGTCTGGTATATAAGAAGGGAAAAAGTGCCAAATTCAAAAATATTGTCAAAACTAAAAAAAAAAATCGCTAAAAAACAAATCAAAATTGAAGAAAGTTAAAATTAAAAAAAAAAAAACTCTAAATGATAAAATCACAATATTGAAATAAATCGCTAAAATTGAAAAAAAGAGAACATAAATTAAAAATGCTTTCGAAAGTTGTTGCGATTTTTTCCAATTTAAGTAAGCTTTGGTTTTAAATTTTTAGCGATTGTGTTTTTTTCGAATTTCGACAACTGTTTTCAATTTTTTCCCGATTTTGGAGGTTTTTTTTTTGTTATTTTGTAAATTTTAGGATTCTTTTTTAAATACAGGCAACTTTAGTTTTTTTTAATTTTGAAAATTTTTTCCACTTTTGGCTAATTTTTTTTTTTTTAATTTCAGCGGTTTTTTGTGCAACTTTAGATTATTTTTTATTCAATTTTGATAATTTTTTTCAATTCTGGGTTTTTTTTATTTTGGGCGATTTTTTTACAATTTTGGTAATTTTTTTAAATATTGTAATTTCTTAAATTTTGCGATTTTTTTTTTTAGGATTTTTTTACTACCTTTAATTAAATTTGTAATGTAAACTACTAAAATTGGTTTGAAATTTAAAAAAAAACAACATTCAATTAAATTTTTAATAGATATAATTAAAACCTTAATTGAAAATAAAATCAATTAAATATACTCACAAGAACTTTTCCATAAAAAATCAACAGTTATTTAAAAGTTTAATCGGTAAAGTTGTTTCAATGGAATATACAGTTAAATTAACAAAGAAATATATTTTTAACGTTCTGTCTGTTATTCAACAAAAAAAAATAAACAAAATAACGGACTTTCCGTAATAGTTAAAATATTCAGTTAAAATTTTCTATTCAAAACAAAAAGTTGTTATGTTATATTGAGTATTGAAATAAACGAAAACACTCTATTGTTTTTATGGATTTTGTCAGTTAATTTTTCAACAGTTGAAAATAAACTAAAAAATACAATTATTTTAAACGAAAAGTAAGTAGTCCTGTTTTTAACTGATTTTCAGTTGATTTAATGGTTATATTCAGTAGTCTTTACGGACAAAATATTGTGAGTGTAGCTACAAATTATGTTAATTTATACTACAATTTTCTTAATAGTACCGAATTCAATTAAATTTTTTATTAAATCAACAAATATTTTAATTGAAACTCGATTTTAGTATTTCTGTGTATTTATTCAAAATTTCATTCGACTAATGAAAAAGTTTCATTAAAAACCATTTCATTAAAACTATTCATGAAGTTTAAGAAATTTCACATTGTGAAGAAAACTTCATCAATTGAGTGAAAAAAAAAAATTATTAAAACTCGTCCAAGAAATTTCCATTGAGTATGCTGTTCTTTTAAGTATAGTTTGCGCAAAATGTCCCACTGTCAAATCTGCGTGTCAATATATCATTTGCTTGACTGACATATTTTTTGTAAAAAAAATTGGCAAAATAATCGAAAAAAATCTTAGTATTTCAACGCTTTCTACCAGTTTTACTACCAATTCCATAGTACACATTGTTTTATCATCTGTACCCGATAAACTAGACATTTGTTAGCCTTAATAAGCCAGTGGCCAGTGACAATATGAGAGACAATATGACGTCTCATTTTCTTTAAAATAAAAAATAATTGTAAACATGGTATTCATAGGAATTTGTATGTTTTCTTCCATTTAGCCAATTTCAATCCTTAAACAAAGCCTTGCTATTTTTTTTGTTGTTTCTTTTAGCCTTAAGGCTAAAATCATTCATTGTATGTCGTTATTCAAGCCAAAACAATTGTAAATATTTGAAACCTTGTTTACAAATGTTTTTGGCTAAATATTTTCTATAGAATTTTGAAAACAATATAGGCATTAATGTTTAACAATAAATAGCCTTGTTTTTTAAATTTCAATTTAAATTTATTATACACATAAAAATGTCCTCTTTTTATTGCAGAGGTGACACTGTAATTTCTGTTTCAAAAATCAATTTGAATTTCTTTTTGTCATGCTTTTGTCATAATGTACATTGTCACCTTTTGATTTGGAATCCGATTGAATTATTTTGTATGGGTGTTAAAAGATTTCATGGGAAAATCTTCTCATGGCAGGAATCATAAATGTTAATTTAGATTTTTATGGCATTAAACATTTAAAAAGGCTATAATTTTGTTATTATGGTTGACATTTTCATTTTTTTTCTTTGTGAATAGTTTTTGACAACTACAGGGTAGTTTGGTTTTCATTTTGGTATATTTTTGGTCGGTGTTAATTGTATTGTTCCACGGTACTAATCAATTAAGTTTCGTACTGTGTTGGTAAATATTTTGAAGGTGGTCATATAAACAAGTTTAAACAATGAAGAGGAGTTGATAACACGGTGCTACAGAATGCGTAAAACTTAATATACTAGAAAAGCGACCTTCGGGACATTTACTAATTTCATTCGGGACATTGGCATTGGGAAAAAAGTTATTAACGAAAACTACTCGACTGATGTCAACGAATTGAATTCTGCCTTTACAAATCTACCATTTGTCCAAGCCGACAGTGATCTTTATAACTTTAATAACAATATGGACAATTTTTCTGAAGATGAACGTTTTTTTGAATTCTCTTGTGTTAACCAATTAGAAGTTTTGTCATGCTTCTCTTCAGTAAAGTCGAATGCAATTGGATGCGATAATATTCACCCTAAGTTCTTTAGGATCCTCCTACCTCTTCTTATTCCATATGTGACTCATATCTTTAACACAATTTTAATGTCTAGCACGTTCCCTTCTAAATGGAAACATGCAAAAGTTATACCAATACCGAAATCAAATAATGAATATCGACCTATTGCGATTTTATGCTACCTTTCAAAAGTCTTTGAAAAGCTATTGTATTCTCAGATATGTGAGTACATACATGGACATGGCTTAATGTGTGATAAACAGTCAGGATTCCGTTCAGATCACAGCTGTATAACTGCTCTTGTCGAAGTAAGCGAGAATATTAGACGTGAACTAGATAATAACAAACTAAACTTCCTAGTACTCCTTGACCACTCTAAGGCTTTCGACACAGTCAACCATGAAACTCTTTGTATGAAACTCAGACGGCACTTTAAATTCGCATCAAGCTCAACTGAACTCATGTTAACTTACCTTGTAAACCGTACACAATCCGTATGTGTGAACAATTTATCATCTGAACCATTGGCTCTTACTCGAGGCGTACCTCAGGGTTCTATCTTGGGACCGCTACTTTTCTCATTATATGCAAACGATCTCCCTCAACAACTATCGTACAGCAAAGTACATATGTATGCAGACGACGTACAGCTATACCTAAGTAGCCCCGAAGAATCAATTAAGGAGAACATCGATAAACTGAATTATGATCTGGATAAAATTCATCATTGGGCCATCGCAAATGGTCTTTGTTTAAACCCTAATAAGTCCAAATGTCTCGTTATACATAAGAGGTCCATGCAACCAGAAATTGATGAAGAAATCCTTATTAACAACCAGAAAATTTCAATTGTCCCATCGGCTAAAAACTTAGGCATCGTATTCAATAGCACATTATCATGGACTAACCATATTAACTCGTTAGTTGGTCAAACATATGCCAAGCTTAGAACACTATGGTCAACACAATCATTCACTCCATTAAATGTAAGATTGCTTCTTGCTAAGACCTACGTTATTCCTGGTCTTTTATACGGCTGCGAACTCTTCGCAAATTGTGACGCCACAAGCAAACGTCGACTTAATGTTGTATTTAATAATATTGTACGATATGTCTACAATCTAAGGAGATTTAGTAGTGTATCATTAATTTCCAGGAACATATACGGTGTTTCTTTGGATAATTTTCTAAAAATAAGAGTTCTATTGTTTCTTCATAAAATTATATACACACAAAAGCCAAAATATATCTTTGATCAAATTCGATTTGCAAGATCCAATAGGGGAAAAAAGTTAATACTTCCTAGACATCACTCTCTTGTTTCTGAATATCAATTTCATGTACATTCTGCTCGTCTTTGGAATTTATTACCACAAAACATACAACAAGCCAGCAACGCAACGCACTTCAAAAATTTACTTTTTAATTTTTTTGAATAACTTTAATTTTTCAATGTTTTTCTTTCTTTAATAATTTTTACTAATTTTGTTTTCAATACTTTTATCTTTTTCTCTATTTTTAGTTTTATTATATTATATTTTTTTTTTATATTTTATATTCATTTTTTAATTTTTTTAAATTTTTTAAATTTTCTATATCTTGTTTTTATTTTTTATATTATATTAATCATTGTGAATCAATTGGGATATTTTATTCATGTACTATAATTATAAGATTCAATCTTGTTGTACTGAAAAAAAACAAATAAATAAATAAATAATAATAATAAATAAATAATGTTAGTAGATAAAAAAAATCATTAAAAAATGTAAAATTTTTAAAGTTCTTATTTTAGTTTTTTTGTTTAATGCGTATAAAAGTCAGCCCTTGTGGAATAAGCAATCTATAATTTCTTATCAAAAATTTCTGTTGATTCTAGCAAAATACACTGCTATCTATTAAATTTGAAATAAATATAGCAACAATTTTGTTTATATTACAATTTTGTTTGCTATTTTGAGCCTACAAATTTATTGCTAATTTTACAAAGTAAAATGCTATTTTGAATTAACTAAAATTCACATCAAATATAACTAAAATTTTATAAAGTTAACAGATTTATGTTTGCTGTTCTTATTTTATTAATAGTAAGCATACAAATCTGGTAAACTTAACAGTTTTTCTGCAAGGTAATTTTTTGCTAATTTATAGTAGCTTTTTCTGCTATTTTTACATGTTTATTTTTATGACAGGTACTATACACAGATATTCAAGTATTTCAGAACGGATGATGCTAAAATATCAAAAGAGCAACATTTAGAGTAACAGCTACTTGAAAAATTAAATTACTACTGTTACTCCGTGATGCTAACTTGGTTATTATCGCACTATTTGTGGTGCTTTTTAATGTCACAAAACGCCAAAATTTTACTCGTGGTGCTAAAACATAAAAAAACACTAAATTTGTGCTTTATAATTTATCGTTAGTGCTTTTTAAACAATTTTGTTTTAAGACTAGAAATTTGTTTAAAAAGCCATAAAACTGCAGTAGAAACTATCGAATGTCAATCAAATGTCGTTTTTTTTTGCTACATTTTATAGTCTTAAATTTCGAATTGAGAAACACAACACTAGACTATACACCGAAATTGTCGGTAAAAATATGTTTACTTTAGTTTAGATTGAAATCCAATTATAAAACTGTTTTTTGATCAACTTGAGTTTATTTCTTTAACTTTGTAAACAAATACAAATACAAAAATAAAAAATTATCTTATATTTTTTTACGCTTTTCACAAATTTTGCTGCGCTTTTCACTCTCAAAAAGTTGGCAACACTACTGTTACTAGTGATTTTTCAATCAATTAAAAAATCGCTCATCTCTACAACGAAGTTAATGTCAGTTTTTCGCAACATTTGAAAATAATACTCCTTTTAACTCCTTTTTTGTCGAACCCCTATCATATTAATTCAACGCTAACTTTTTAGCTTTGACACACACTTAACCCTGCAGTACTATCGTCTGGGTGGAATCCACCCATAACGCTGAATTTTTGTTTTTTTCAAGAGAGATGTACATTAACAAAATATTAATTAAAATAAAGGAATTGCCAAACTTATAAACTTTTCTAAAACTTCGGTTTCTGATGAGATCTTTAGCCAGATCGAAATACTAATATCAACCTAGCTAATATGTTTGATTTGATTTATTTATGTAAATATACGAAGGTTGAAAGCACGTTATAAATTAAAAATAACATAAAAATAATCTCGATGTATATACATAATAACAAAAAATTAATAAAACTGTAAAAAATAATACTTGAGCATGAGTAAATTTAAGAGCGTTACATACCTAAATGTTTTTGGATCAATATAAAGTAGATGTACAATTATATGTTGCATTATATCTAAGACAATATTAAATCGTTATTTTATGTAGCCCCATATTAAACCATGCGTGGTTATTTTTAATTGTATAAAATGGAATAAAATTATAATTAATGATATACAATTTGATCTCAATTAATACATGGCATGGGATAATGACCAAATTCGGATAAAATTATATCTTGTTTAATATACTATAATTTTATCAAATTCGATGTAAATTTTTGTAATTCGATACAATTTAATATTTTTATTTTTTTTTATTTTATTAATTAATAATCATATAATTACAAATTATATACTATTACCCTAACCGAGCACTAGCTACTATGGCCTTCAGCACGTTAAAGCGAAAACAGACCAGTGCCTCCGGTGGGAATCGAACCCACGACCCCAGCACAGATAAGCCAGCACGCTACCAACTAGCCTACTGGGGCGCACACAATTTAATATACTTCAATGCAATTTGATTTACTTTTGTTACAATTTGATGTTCTCATTTTTCGGATTGATTTATGTCTAAACTTGCATGGTGCCATATTATTTTTTTTTTTACCTGTGTAATGTTAAATTACATTTTCGGCAAATTTAAACTAAAAACTATTTTGAGCGTAGTTATTCATAGTTATAGTTATAAGCAACAACATGTGGTTACAAGTTTTAAATAATAAGGCTTACCCTTATACTTACTCTTATACTTATCAATATTTAAAAAGTATTAAGTTGACAATAAGACATTATATTTATTATTAGATAAGAAGTCGGACCTTAACTTATCTTTTTATGAAAACGAGTTTATGAAATAAAACTAACTGGTGCTGGTACTTTTAACCCTGAATTATTTTCTTCTCTATCACTTCATTAAGATCGGAGAGAAGCCTTTGCGAGACTCTCATTGTAAGTTAAAATTTTTTTATGTGAGAAGTTTTAGGAAAGTGTTTCTTTAACAAAAACTTCAGAACTTCTTAAAATCGTAATGGAGTATACTCAACCAGATCTACAACACCATCTTGGTCGCTTTTCCAGTATATTAAAATTGTAGCATCTTGTTTTTATAAAAAAAAATGATTGTCAATTAATTCATATTAAAATTAATTGATTGTAATTGTTCAAGTTTGTAAATTCAAAAAACCACGTGTGTAACAAAATCTCGAGAAAAAAATCCTTAACATATTAGAAAAAAATCAAAACACATGAAAATAATGTATAACACCAACTACATCTGACATTTAGACATATAACACGAAAACACTTGATAAAATTTTTTCTAACGACACACAAAACTCGCCTATATTTACCACTCATTTATGCATGAGATAAATTCATTAAATATCATGTCATTACAAATTTTAAAACTTAATTGAACGAAAGGGAACTATAACTGATAGTAAACGGGACTGTTTTCAATGTAAAGATCCAATTACAATTGAAAATGACATATGACAATTTACATGTTTGAATGAGGCAGAGAAGTGTTGGAAATATGTTTTTAAAATGGGTCTTGGGGGGATAGAGATTTAAAGGAAAACTTATTATTGTTTGAGGCGTAATATGTCAGCAAAGATTGATAATTTTTTTTTTTTTTAAAACAACAAAATTAAGTAGTGTTAAATCTTGCAGATGAAAATAAAATAAAAAAAAAATTGTGCTGAGATATTAAATTTAAAACTAAAAGATTTTAGAATTTGAAGGATATTAAAAAAAAATATTCTGTTTTAAATGTAAACTGTACACACAAAAAAAAATAAAATTCCATTTCAATTACGAAAACTACCTATTCAATAACTTTAATTTCTGAAATTCCGCCAACAACAAAAATTGCTAATTCAATTAGAAATTGATAGCTCTTTAATTGAATTATTTTTGAATTAAATAATTACTAATTGACTCATTTGCAGAACTTAGCCCTTTTGTTGAAATCAATTTTTAATTTATTTTTTGCATTTTCTTTCTGTTTAAAAAAAATTTTAAATTTTTATTAAACGAAATTAAACTTTAAAAATTCCTTTATCAATTTTATGGTAATGTTTTAGAATAAAAAATATTCAGATTCTGGGATGCAAAATTAGAATTACAATTTCGTACACAATTAATTATAAAATTGTACTTTTTCGACCTCAATTGTACCACTTCTTTTTTTAATTATTTTTATATATGTAAGTAAAACTAACACAAAAAAACATTTCATTAATACATTTTTCATACATAAGTATTTTTAAGTCAAATGATTTGTTTAAAACACAAATTACAGAATTTTTTATTTAATATTTTTATTTTTTTAAAAAAGTAAAAAAAACTGTACAGAAAAATTCAGTTGTGTATTAAAAGAATATACATAACAAACAAAACTTAAAAAATAATATATGTACATATATATTTATATATGCTAAATAAGGATCACAAATTCCTGAGATCAATAATTATTATATATTAGTGGATAATATACTTTTTGAAATTTCAAAATTGTAGCAACAAGAATTCGATGAATGTAACAAATCTTTCGTTTGAACCATGTTCAAAACGATCGAAACAGTTAACCTATTTCTTTCTTTCGTTTTTATTATGTTTTGAAATGAAAGCGCCCTTTCCACATTCGCCGAAGAATGTGGAACCGATAATACTCCTCTAATAACTTTCGATAATTCTTCAAACACTTATGCCCAATTTTTCACTTCGTATTTAAATGCCATTTGGACTTTAAGTTTTATTTAAATACAAACGTCAGTTTTTAACTTCAAATTTAAATCACATTTAAGTGACCAATCTTGGGCATTTAAAGTCTATTTAAATTGTACAAATATAACATATGATTTTCACAGTTTGTTTTTTTTCGCGTGGTAAAACAAACAATAAAAAATAAATTAAATTACAGCAGCCAATAAAAATTCGACTTCGGTTCACTTCTCTTCATTTTTATTTTATTAATTTAATTATCTGGTGCGGGTGTCTATGGACCAGGTTTCCAACGGGCCTTACCCATGGGTAGATACCCCTCCATTTTTCAGGCAGAGATTTTTGCTATCTGTGTCTGCGCGGAGGAGTGTCTACGAAGGGGCACTATTAGATCTCGCATCTACATTCTTTCTGACAGTCAGGCGGCATTAAGGGCTTTAATGTCCTATGAGGTGTCATCTGGTCTGGTCATGGAATGCATTCTGGCTCTTAACCGACTTGGCAGGCGCAACTCGCTTACCTTAGGGTGGGTTCCTGGTCACGAGGGGCATGAGGGCAACGAGAGGGCAGATTGTCTTGCTAATTGCGGGGCCCGAAGGCCCTTTATTGGCCCTGAACCATTCTGTGGTATACCTTTGGGGTATGTTAGGGAGAGGAGGGAATCAGAATTCTCTCTCTATTGGGAAAACTCTCTTGTCCAACGACAGGCTAAGAGATTAATTTCTTTTTCCAGTGCAGGATCGAGGAGACTCTTGTCCCTCGGGAGAGGTGACTTGAGAACCCTGGTGTCTTACCTGACTGGACACTGCAATCTCAGATACCATCTGCGCAAAAGGGGTCTTTCGGACACGGATGAGTGTAGGTTTTGCGAACTGGTAGATGAGACATCAGAGCATGTTCTTTGCGAATGTCCGAGGCTATGTGAAAGGCGTGCCAAGTTTCTTGGCAATCGCTTTGTCTCCCCTTCGGACATTATGAAGATTTTGCCTAATAGGATTATTGGCTTTATAGGTAGCTTGAATCTTTAGGGTAACTTTAGGCAGCACAAAATACCTAAGTTGGTCGCGGTGCATAGTGCCATATAATCTAATCTAATCTATCTATATTTTATTTCTATATTTTATATTTTCTGTTTTTTTCTATTCTTTAAACAGCTGTTTAATGAATAATGATCATTAATTTTTGACATTTCATGATGTTACCATACTTTTGTCGCAAATAAATAACAATTATCATTTAAGACTGAAAAACTGAAACTGTATTTAAATACAACTTAAATTTAAATGGCAATTAACTAATTGCATATTTAAATACGAAGTTAATAACTGGGCATAATTAATTCAATTCATTTAGTTAGTTGTAAATAAACGAACATGTGGTAAAGAAAATACAAGAAAACATTCACAGGAATATGATAGCAAAAAGTTACAAGGTAAACAAAGGAGATTAATAAAACAAATTTTTACAAAGGTATGACAGCAAAAATTAGTTGCCAAGTAAAAAAAAAAATTACGATAAACTGGGGAAATTTGTAAATTGTATGCTATTGGTGTACCATTGTACTTTAAAGACTAATGCCCGTAATTTCAAGCAATAGATACCTACCGGTGCTTAGATATCAACCGTATACACGAACAAAATCGGGTAGGTATCTAAGCACCGGTAGGTAAATATTGCTTGAAATTACGGGCATAAAATTGTAATAAAAATGGTACAATTGTACCAACTTTTGCATCCCTGTTCAGATTTAAACAACTGAAACTAAATTATTTAACTTAATAAAGTAATAAACCTAATAAGAATTATTATCTAATATAATTGGAATGAATTTAAAATATTTATTACCAATACCACTAAAGATAAACATTTATAAAAAACAACTTCATAAATATTACAAAAAACAACAAAAATGTGTTTATGTTTGATTTTGAGCGATAATATAAAATAATATCAAGCAAGTTCCAAATTTGAGCAAATATTCAATTGATTCAATTAATTTAATTGAAAAAAGTAGGGAACTATTTTTTCTGTGTAGGCTGTTTTTAAAAATTTGTTTTTTTTTTGTTTTGTAAAAGTTTTTTTATTATTTTGTTAATTTATCATGATTTTTATTAGATCTTGTTAAACAGCAATCTGCTAAAACCAACACTATATTACATGCTAAATTTACAAAAAATTTTAAGAAAAATCATCATTTGTGTTTACACATCTCTGTACAATTTACACCCATATTGGCCAAAGTCTTTAGAAGTAACCTGTAATTAAATAATATTTATTGAATTTTCTTTAAAATATAACAGTCAATAAGATTTTATTAGAGCAATTTAACCAAATAAAATAAATGACTTTTCAAAATAATTTCGATTTTTAACAATATTTTGGGTACTTTTTGTTATTTCCTCAAAAGTAGGTGTGTGCACAATACTCCTTTAATTTTTAATTTAATTCTTCAATTTATGCTTAATAGTGTTAACATTTTACACCATGACTTTCAGTATTTCTTCAAATTTGTAGTAAAAATTCTTAATTTTTTTTTTAAATACATTTTCAATTTCCAATAACATTAATTTCATTTGAATTTTTTATGTTTTAGAAACGCCTCTAAAAATTTTATAGGCAATAACAAGAATTGTTGTATAAATATAAATCCTTAGAATAATACACAAAAAATTTGAAAATGTAAAAAAAAAGAAATGTAAAATTTTTAGATCTCAAGCACACGTGTTTTCAAACAGCAGAAGCCGCCTTCTTTAAATAAAAATTCTTAAAAAAAATGCGACTGTACATTTCTTAACAAAATTGAAATACCCCCTATAGATAAACAATGACTATGATTGTTTTTCTAGATCTACCTCCCTATCTCTTTCTTTCATTTCTTTCGTTAGCATCACTATTACAAAGATAAAAATCTTTTTATTACAAAAGTTATGTACACCTCTCCCTCGATTTATACGATACTTTTTTAACACGTTTCCTTTTTTTCACTTTTTTTTCGTGAAAATCGAGGGATGTGGAAATTACTTCTATGTACATGATTTTTTCTTAATTTTTTTTTTTTGTCTTTAATTTTTTACTCTAATATAAACTAATTTGGCGACAGAAAAAAACTGTTGCTTTCTATTACAAGAGAAGGCGAAGTTCCTGCCAGCAGAAAGCCCCTGCTCTGGGAAAAGTTTTTATACATTTTTTAGCGCAGATATAGAAACTGATTTAGCAATTTTTTTTAATTCTGAATATTTCGAAAAGAAATAATTCCGAAAAGAAATTATACTCTTAGGAACTTTTGGCAAAGAAAAACTTTTAGATGTTTTGAAATTTTTCCGTAGAAACCCTTGAAACTTTCTAATAAAGATCTTTTCAGATGTGATTTTCTTTACAAATAGAAAATTCATCTGGTTCCGTATATTTTTTTCTTGAATAACATCTTAAAGTTTGTGAAAAATTACTTATTTTTTTGATAGAAATTAAAAAAATTGCTAGTAAAGTATCACTTATTATGATAAAGATTAGTTACACATGAAAGTTATGAGGAATTATTTGGAAGCACAAATAAATTATGTGAGAATAGATTTTATTGAATAGTGGAGTGATTTGTTTTAAGTGTTTCTTCCTTAGTTTTACTTTGTGTCTAAATAATTTTTCATATCTAGGCGTTATTTATATTTACACGATTTTTATTATAAAAAAAATCGGATTCGATTTACACGATTTTTATAGGATCGTATCTATTGTGCAAATCGAGGGATAGGTGTATTACATGTACTTCTTGTTATTTCTTTGGTTTGCTCTATGGTCTAACCTAACCAAAAAATGGTTACCCATTTTTAGGTTTTTGTGTAAACCAATAGCTTAAAGATTAATTTATTGTATTTAGGGGTTGTTTTTATATGATGCTAGTTTTTAAAATTTATAGTTTGTTTTATTATGTTTTACATCAAAAACCTTTTTACATTTTCTTATTATTGGAATTTTAATATAAATTTGTTTTATTTATTCTTGTTATCACTTTTGTTAAGTCCTTTATACAGTCTATAAATACTTAATGTAGTCTATTTAAATATGTCATGACCATAAGATTATTTAAAATTTATAGTCTTCGTGTTATAAAAATTCAATAAAGTTAAAATAAAATGGATAGAGGATACAAAAGACTTAAGTCACAAACTTAAAATTGTTAAAAAAAATCCTCCCAAACGATGAAAAGCTGATTTGAATGAAACTGATATGTTAGGTCAAATCGAAATCCAAAGTTCAGCTTATATTGTTTTTAAGGGCCATTATCGATGTTTAGAGGTTAAAAACGGAAGTAGAAAAAAGTACATTTTTTTTTGTTACATAGGATCCTCATAAGGCTTTTAGGAAAACTAACATCAATTAAATTAAGTTTAATTTTTTTTTAAGAAAGTGTAATGGAAATGTTAAGCTAAAAAGAAATCTTAGAACAACTTGTGTTATTTTTTCAACACACAGGGAACTTCTGCTTTAAAAATATATAGTTGCTTGGATTGTAATACAATTTCTTTATTTTTAATGTAAATTTAAGTCATTTGTAGAACAATTTTAATTTTTTACTAATCTTTTAGTTCATTAAAAAAAACAAACCACATCAAATGACTGCTTTATGATTTTACATTTATTTTTTACAGTCGTTTTCTGTTATTTAAAAAAATAAAAAAGTAAATGTTTGTTTATTTTTTACTATCATGTGGTTTATTTTTACTACAAGTGTTAGTCATTTTTTGA
This sequence comes from Delia radicum, assembly GCA_021234595.1. Classification (NCBI taxonomy): domain Eukaryota; kingdom Metazoa; phylum Arthropoda; class Insecta; order Diptera; family Anthomyiidae; genus Delia; species Delia radicum. The sequence continues at coordinate 221,100,297 of CM037853.1, read as the reverse complement.
ACATTTAAAAACAAATGAAAATGTTAGTTGAATTTACTGTAATGTAAGTCGTCCTTTCTTTAAGTGAAATTTCATTTGTTTTCAACTACAATTGTAGTGGTCTTTACATACATAGTATTCTAAGTGTAGTTGCTTTGATTGTAATACAATCTCTTTATTTTGAATGTAAATGTTAGTCATTTGTGGAACAATTTTAATTTTTTACTAATGTTGTAGTTCATTAAAAAAACAAACCACATCAAATGACTGTTTTATAATTTTCCATTATTTTTTTACGGTCGTTTTTTGTTATTTAAAAAAATAAAAAAAAACAAATGTTTCATTATTTTTTACTAATATATGTGGTTAATTTTTACTACAATTGTTAGTAATTTTTTGAACAGTAAACACAAATAACAAATGTTAGTTTATTTTAAGGAAATGTTATTCCTTCTTTTTTCAATTGAAATTTCAGTTGTTTTTGACTACAATTGCTGTCATCTTTACCTATATAGTATTCTAAGTGAATCACTATACGTATTGCCAATAACGCCTTAAAACTTTGACAAAAGTCGCCTGCATCAAACCAAACCTCTATAAAATATATAGTAAAATTCCTAGTATGGGATTTTTTAGAGTATACGTATAAACTGTATCTTATTTAAAATTACATGAATTCTTTTAATTTAATATAAATTTGCATAAAATAATGCTCAATAAATGTTCACCTTTGTTTAAATTTATGGATGCGCTTCAAAGTTATAACGACTTTTTCCTGTTACACTTATTTCCATCTCAGTCTTTGAGTGTAAACATTTTGGATGTGTTCCAAAATACATACAATTGATTTGATAAAGAAAATCAATTACTTTTAGTTTTCTTAGATTTGTATCCAATTACTTGTTGTCTACAACAATTTTCTAAGTATTTTATTAATTTTAAACCAATATGTGACAATTAAATACACAATAAGATTTTCAAATTACCAAAATTACTGGAAAATTTTTATTACGAAAAGAGTTTTGAAAATTCCATAAAGAGTAGCTTAAGAAAAGGATATGTATGAATAGTTTTCCAACAAGGATAACAAATTTTAATATGCACTAAAGCATTAAAGTGTAAGGTAAAGAGATCATTTTACATTTTAAAAACTAAAACTTATGAACTCTTTTTAAGAACTTCATATGAGTTTGAAAATAATTTAAATTTCAAGTGTGGATTGACATGAAAAGGGGCATGAAAGTGATAAGCTAGAAAGAGTATCTGATCTTTTATAGAAAACATATTAAACATTTCATTTTCTTACAAAAAATAGGCGTAGCCTTAAAAAATCTATAAAAAAACTTTAAAAAAAAAAATTTTTTTTTTAAGTATTCTAAATTTATTTTACTGTATTACTACTAAGATAACACATCAGAATTTATATAAATTCTGTACAATTATTGTGTAAATCTCAAATTACATATTTGAAAAAAAAAAAAAAAACTCCTCTTTTTGAAATGCATTATTAAACACTTGTCTGGCCAGAAAGAACCCAAAAAAAAAACATAACCAGAAATGTTAAAAAGACCTCATATGATCTTGATCATGACACTTGTAATTTGATCGTATTCATATGATCGAAAAGTGTATTCAATATATGAGATTAATGCACAAAGATGCTGTTGTATTTGCTTATCTTCACTTACATGTCAGCTGCTTTAAATAAACATTCAATTTATTTTCTCCTTTTTTTTTGTTGTCGACATTGTCAACATTTTGGGTGCTGAATTTTATGCTTCAAGTGTGATGTATTCTATTCACTGATGCTTAAATTAACAAATATTAATTTAAATTGTCTTGTAAGGTTAGTAATTTATACCCAAAATGGTTGTGTTCATTTTGTGGGGGGTTAACATATGGTGATGATTTGTTTGAAAATTGTTCATTTAAAAATAACAAATAGTAATGAATTTTTTACAATCATTTATTTTTAAAGTAGAAAATCATGTAAATTTTAAATAGGCTAGTAATCATAGGGATATTATAAGTATTTAAGTATTTATTAGGTAATTGGGATCTTTAGAAAGCGCAATCGAATCGAATAAATAACGAGAACACATTTTTTTAGATTTTACAGGATCCTAAGTAAAAATGATATCGTGAATATATAAGAGGATGGTTAATCATATAAAGCTGATCATATATGGTCATATACAGTTCAATATATTACCTTTTATGGTGACTTATATGATAACATTTTTTCGGATCCGAAGTAGGTCATATGTTAACATATTTGATCATATACGGCCATATATCTTTCAATTTGTCATCCGAACATATATGGTCATATATGAAACCAAATATGGTTATATATTGAATTTTATTTATTTATTTGAATTGCTCCATACACAAGACTAAAAGTCTTATTTTGCAGTATGGAACTGATGATATGAAAAATTGTAAGATCATTAATTAATAACTTAATAACTAATTACAATTTTTATATGGAAAACAATTTACAAATTAAATTAAACAAGATGAACAAAACAAAAAAAAAATAAATAAAAAATTTAAATAAATTTAAATAATTTAATTTATCAAATAATTATGTTTGATTTTCTTATGCCGAAAACAGTTTAAAAATATTTTCTTTAAATTTTCGTGCGTTACTTAAAAGTTGAGAGCTGTGGGGTATAGAATTCCAGAGAGATACTGCGAATATGTAGAAATGCCACTCCGAAATTAAACTTTTGTATTTAAATCAGGGGTGCCCAAGGTCTATGCGCTTGGTGCTCATTTGTTTTTGTAAAAACACTTAGCTATAGGCTGTGTGTTTTAATACACATATAGAGCGCTCAGCACTAGCAATACGAAATACACAAACAACTTTGTCTTATTAGTTTTTTTGTCGTTCTTCACTGTATACAAGCAAGCGCAAAGCAACAACACTTTCGTATGCTTTGCTGGTAAACATTGAAATATTTTTTTCTTTTTTCTTTGTATGTATTGGTTTTTACAACAAAAAATATTGAATAAAAATTAGTTTTTCTTTAAATGTATTGGTGTTTGCTTTTCCATAAGGAACTTTTGGGCACTCCTGATCTAAATGATCTAAGTCTTTTTCCCCTGCTTATATCTGAAATAACAAGTTTGCTGTACAGATGAACAGGTATGTGGGTATATATTATTTTATAGGTAAAAAACTAAAACTCTAATGTTTAGTAGATTATCTAAAGAAAGGCCATATAGCTGAGATGAAAAGAAAGATACACTAGAACGCCTATTAAGTCCATACACGTATCGGATTATGTTGTTAAATGCAACGTTCAATTTCCCTTTACTAGTTGCATCACATTTAGCAAAAAGCTCACAACCATATAGTAAAACAGGCATCAGATAAGTTTTGGCAAGTAGCATTCTTATTCTAATAGGTGTACAATGCTGGGTTCGCCAAAGAGTTCTAGTCATAGAGAAAGTGCTACCACAAGCATAGTGAATGTGGTTCGACCACGTAAGAGTGTCATTAAAAAATATTCCGAGATTCTTAGCAGATTTTACTATTTCAATTTTTTGATTATTTATAAATATATTAGGTATAATACTTAGTTTGGCAAGTCGCTTTTGAATTACTATGCATTTAGATTTTTTTGGATTTATTCCTAGACCATTTGCGGTTGCCCACGTATAAATACGATGTAGTTGCTGATTAATAGAGATAATACACTTGTCGATTAAGGCATTAGTACAACTGGTATTAAGTTGAACGTCATCTGCGTACATTCTTACATTACAATTTGTTAAAATGCCTGGAAGGTTATTAGAGTACAGTAAGACTAATAGTGGCCCAACAATGGACCCCTGAGGTACCCCTCTTGTTACAGGCAGTGCCTTGGATTTTTGGATTCCAGTTTCAACATACTGATATCTGTTACGTAGGTATGTTGACAATAACTGAGTAGCGGGAAGAGAAATTGAAAAAGTTATTAAGTTTGTAACAAAGAAAGAAGAATTATATGTGCACATTATGATCAGCTACACCCATATTTGATCATATAGGATCCTATTTTTACTTAAGATACAAAAAAAGGCGATTTTATCGAAGCGTTTTAGGCTATCTCTTAAGGGGAACCAAATTTCGTAGAAGTACTGAAGCAAATTTACAGTTTTTTTTTTTTTTTTTTTTTTTAATTTTTATGACGAAACATTATTGTCCAATTTTTATCATTCTAAGTTCCTTCATTAATTTCAAATTAAGCAAAACGAAATGTTACCGTCAAAAACCTTTTAAAAACTATCACCACAAAAAAATTATCTCAATTAGAAACTCATTAGTTTACTTACTCTTACAGATCCTTTAAAAGGCTTGACTAATTAAATGGTATTATTGATGTCTACACAAAACCAAAATCAAGAATATTTGGTAAATAAAACTACACATAGAGAAATAAAGTGCCAACTGAATTGAAAATTGTATTTTAATAGTAACAACTTATAAATTCAGTTAGTACAACGATATTTATATTAGATTTCTGAATATTTTGGGTGTTGGAACTAAATTTCAGTTGAATTAACCGAACATTGCTGTGAAAACTAATGTTCAGTTGTACCAAAATACTGAAATTCGTAATAACCGAATTTAAGTAATAGTAACCAAATTTTAGTTGGCAAATAGCTAACTTTTTTTCTGTGTGTAACTTCCTTTTGCATTTAAAGTCTACTCCACACAACTACTAATTTATTGATAGTACAGTAGACAATGTTATTTTAAATCAATTAGGAAGTAGACTGTTGAAGGACAATATATTAAAGGAAGTCATTGAAAAACCATAAAATGCAATTAAAGGACTTTTAAACATAAATAAAAGGATATTCGTTTTAAGTTTAGGTATATACTACAATTTAAAAAAAATATTATATTGTACGGAAAAATCACAGATAATAATCTTAAATTCAAGTAGTTTTTTGAGGCTGTAACAGTGTTGCCAGTGGGGTTTTTAAGAAATACCTACACTAAGCAATAAAAATCCATTTTCTCCATACATTATTGAATTTTTTCCCCTACAAAAATCGCTACGAAATTTTTTACATTTTTATAAACTAAATATGCTTTGAAATTTTCATACTTTCAAAGACAATTCCAATTATTTTCAGAAATTAGTATCTAAATGCTACTATCGAAAATTTGTTCGAAAATTATTTGAAAATATAAATTTGTTAAGTTTTCCAAAATATTTGTTAAGAATAGATTTAAAATTGTCAATATTTGCCAAAAATAAAAATAATACCAGCTATCAAACAGATTTAATTTACACTAGCGGTTTATATTTCGTCAAAAAATCATTTCTATTTTGCGTTTTTTTTACATAACCCATCAAAAACTGTATTGCTTTTCGTCGGTGAAATTTAACATTAGTTACACATTCGTTTTTCCAAAGGATAACTTCCTAAATAACTTCTAAAGAGTATGTTTGTTAAAAAACAACCAAAGAATCATCTATTAAAATGTCAAGTAATAACAAACTAATTTTTTCTACTTAAATATTGTCTCTGAAAATATAATCATTTTACAAAAAATGTAGAAATATCTATTAAAATGGCAAATTATAAGAAACTAATTTTTTCTACGGAAATATTGTCTCTCAAAATATAATAACTTTACAAAAAACTGTAGAAACAGCTGGTTTTGAAAAGATTTGCATTATTTGGAAACAGTACCTACATTTTGACTAATTTGAAATATTTGTCCCTTTTCCCCTACGCCGTTATTTTGATGGCAAAAAACCTACATGTAAGGTTTTTCCTCCTACTTCTGGCAACACTGGGCTGTACTTAACAATTTTTTTACTCTAAGAAAAGTTCGACAGTTACTGCATAACAGTTATTTGTGCAGTAATGCGTTTGTACACTTAGAATAATATGTAGGTAAAGACCACTGCAATTGTAGTTGAATACAAATGAAATTTCACTTAAAGAAATGACGACTTACATTTCATTAAAATCAACTAACATTGTCATTTGTTTTTAATGTTCAAAAAATGACTAACAATTGTAGTAAAAATGAACCACATGGTAGTAAAAAATAAACAAACATTTATTTTTTTTTTAGTTTTTTAAATAACAAAAAACAACTGTAAAAAATGAATGTAAAATCATAAAACAGTCATTTAATGTGGGTTGTTTTTTAAAAAGAACTACAAGGTTAGTAAATATTTTAATTTGTTCTACAAATGACTGACATTTACATTAAAAATAAAGAAACTGTATTACAACCCAAACAACTACATATTTTTAAAGCAGAAGTTCCCTGAGTGTAGTTGTTTTAAGTGCAATTGCAGTGTTTTTACATAGAAAAAAAGTTTTAATACATTTCGGTAACAGTTATTTTATGCAGTTGTTTCGACTTTTTGACAAAGTGTGTGTATCAAAAGATACAAAAACAGAAAACCCATATGGCGTCTGCAACATGCGGCTTGTTAATAAATTTGTTCTATTTTATCTTTAGTGTCAAAAAGAGCAAGTTATCAAAGATAGATATGCAAAATGAAAACGCTGTAAATTTTATTAAATAAATGAAATAAAAAGGTAAGATTTGGAATATAAAATAAATTTATTTAATTGAATATTATTAAATTTTGTAATTCTTCTCTTGTAGCTTATTCATATTCGTATATGAAGTCAATGTGACGAAAAGAAATCAGAGAAAAAAAAATAATATAACTTCTCTTAAAGACAGACAGATGACAGAATTGATTTTGAAAAATAGCACGAAACGTGAATATTTAAAAGTGATATTTTATGTAAATATAGTTTTACAATAGATTAAGAATATTTAAAAAAAGCTTTTTTTTATTTATAATTTTTTAAATGCTGGTCATATTGTTTTAAACTGCATTTGTAGTTGTTTTTACTACATTCGTAATTAATTAATAACAGTTAAAAATAATTGATTTAAATGCAAATATAGAGTACACCTTTTCAACATCAAATGTAGTTATTTTAAATGCCATGTGCAGTTCATTCTACATAATTTTCATAATGTACGAATAATTGTCCAGGAAAAAATTACACATTCCAAAAAGAAGGTGATGCCCACACTTGCTTACATATCTCATTGCCAAATTTAATTCTAAAGAATCAATTATTTTAGTCTCACGCCCTGTTAAAAGAATCGAGTAGGTAATCTAGTAAGGAATGCGTTCTGCCCAAAATGCTTGATTACAAACGCGCTTACCTTTTTGGAAATTTTTTGCTGGGTGGTTTTCTAAATATACGAGTCAAAAAATTTGAATACGTTTTTTACATGAACATTTATTATTAAAACTTTTCTGAACTTATTTTTAAAAATTTTCAAGAATTGTATTTATAAATTTTTTCATTAATTTACACTCAAAGAAAAAACTTTATCATATTTATGAAAAACTTCATAAATATGATGAAAAACTTCGTTGATTTTCATATAACGTAATACTTCATAAACGTGGTGAGTCTGTTCCATAAAAGTTTGAATTGAAGACAAGCTTCATCATATTTATGAAATGTTTCATAAATATGAAGAAGTTTCATAGCTTTTCGTGAAATGTTTAATATGTGTTATAAGACGATTTATTAATATGATGAAGCAAATTCATAAATTTTTATGAAATAAAAACTGTTCTTTGGTAGCGTATAAACACAACAAAGAATACGGCCAATGACGAATTTCAGAATTTCAAATTTAAATTCACAATATCTCAATTAATATTAATTTTTATTAAAATTTAGAAAAAAAAAATAAATTAAGTTTAAATTTAAAAACATTAAAAATTTTAGTTTCCACTGAAATTTTTTAAAATTAAATTTAGATTCACAAAATTCCAAGCTAAATTTAGAACATATCAACTGATTAGAAACTCGGACTTCCAATTGATGTTACAATAGTTTCTTAATTTTAAATTGAAAATCTAAATTATAAATTATAACTTCATAATTTAAAATAAAAATTCTTGATGATATCTAAATATCTGAATTTCAATTGATAGGAAAACAAAGCAAACCGTGTTATGAAACTTTTTTGTGAAATGATGAATTAGACATTAGACACAAATTTCTATGAAACTCTTCATCATATCTATGAAAACTTCATAAATATAATGAATAACTGATGACAAACGATTTATGAAACAGTATCATCCATATGATGAAACTTTTTTCCCTAAGTGTAGTTTTAATATAAGATATCGAGGGCCTATATTCAATATCCTCTATTTTAAATTAGCAAGAAATGCGTTTTGATGCCAAAACATTCAGTAAAATCATCTATGGTATCAATTTCAAAGTAGAAGCATATATTTTGCAATTTTATTTGAATTTTATTAGTTCTCTCTCTTAAACAATTTATTTTTGTGAATGCAAAATCCTCTATCTCTTTATAAAATAATACAACATTTTTTTCGAATAAACTCCTATTCCAATATATGTTTTCTTACTAAATTATGCATGCAGATGGCCAAATTTCTTAAGTCGTGTAGGTCGTTTTTAAAATATCGCATATTATAGTTTTTAACGAAGAATTTTTTTTTTATTACTGACCTAATATTCTGGAATCCGGAAGGAAATAATTTTCTGTGCTTATAAATTTAGAAAGAACATATGATTACCTTTAAATTAAGTATTGTATCTTCAAGTAAATTTGAAGAACATTGGTTTTAACTTTAGTATTTCCTTACGTATCTGGTGGTTGTGGTTATCAAAAGCGTAACCATTATTTATCTAATGTTCTATTCAATTTTCCTGCAGAAAATAATAATGTTATTAAACACAAGTTCTCAGAAAAAGGCCATACACAAATGGAGTGCGACAGTGCTCATGCAAGAATAGAAATTAAATTGAAAAATCAATTAATATAATTAAAAAACGATTACGTTAGATTTAATCAAGAAGCCAGATAATCTTCAACTGGTGAAATCAGTAATAAATTCATAAAAAAACATTTGATGCAGTATATTTAAATTATGATTTTTTCATACGTTTGACCAGATCTTGTAAAGAACGATCCTGCGATATCTCATTTAAGATCACTTTTATATCTTCCAGATGGCAACGTCAAATGTAAAGTAAATTTTATAAAAGTTTGTTATAATTATTATTTAAAAAAATAAAAATTATGTTTTTTCGATCTATAATTCTGTTATGGAAATGAAAATTTATTCAAAATTTTTATTCGTAAATTTTATATCGAACACATTGACGTCTTCATTTTAAAACCAAATAAAGCAAAGCCCTTATAGTCTGGTCCACTTCCAATACAATTGAAGGGCTTATTGTAAAAACTTGATAAGTCACATTTTATTTTTATTTTGTTTTCTCCTTTTAAAGGTAGAAAAAATTAAACCATTATGACTTTTGCATGACGTTTATATTATAGGAGTTTAAGCAAGACATCTTTTAAATATTAATCAGTGGATGCTTAGAAAACCGAGAAAATCCATAAAACAGTAAATGTAGCTTATCAAGTTTTGACAATAAGGCCTTCAATTAAATAAATGAAAGAATTTACAAGATTTTAAGAGTGAGTGTAATTCTACCTCGATGACAGTTTTTTCTACGATAATCAAAGACAAACTCCAAAAGCGCTTAAAAAAGTTAAAGCAAAATGTTATTCTTTTATCATTTTCAAGTTATTTCGTTTTTAAATACTATTTATTTTTATTGTTACACCTTATATTGTATTATTGCTGTTAACTTCAATTAAAAATTTAAAAAAAAAATTGAATGTCATAAATTAATTTTTTTTATTAATTAATAATCATATAATTACAAATTATATACTATTACCCTAACCGAGCACTAGCTACTATGGCCTTCGGCGCGTTGTAGCGAAAACAGACCAGTGCCTCTGGTGGGAATCGAACCCACGACCCCCGCACTGATCAGCCAGCACGCTACCAACTAGCCTACCGGGCGCACAAATTAATTTCTTATGTTGTTTTTTTTATTACTTAGCAAAACCCTCTATCTAATAAAAATTTTTTAACACGTAAATTTTTTTCAAATGCAAAATCCTCTATATTCCCCAAAATTGCCAATAATGCAAAATTTTAATAAATAAATTATACGTGGGATTCAGCAGTCGCTTAAAAAAAATATTGTAGAACATAGCATTTTGAAAACACTAAGCGAAATAAACAGTTTTTATGCTATTCTGTAATGTTCTCTTTTTTAAGATAGAGGATATTGAATATAAGCCCTTGATATCTTTTATTATTTTATATTTTTCAACGAAATTATTTTTTTTTAGACATCTATTAAGTTTAGCTGTTTTCTAATTTCAATACACTTAAAACCTTGGCGCAATATGGTGTGACATGTGACACTGTTTTTTTGGGATTTGAGTTAGAAATAACAAATTCTGCAGGTGATTTTGAAACTGATATCTTAACGCCAGCGGCGCTACACTAAAGGACAAAGTGTTAAAATGTTGTGTTTTTGTTGGCATAAAGTGACACTACTTTTTTGAGATTTGAGTTAGAAATAACAAATTCTGCAGGTGATTTTGAAACTGAAATTTCTTAGAAATTGCAATATCTTAACGCCAGCGGCGATACACTAAAGGACAAAGTGTTAAAATGTTGTGTAATTGTTGGCGGTTATATACTTTGATGATAAAAACATTTCCTTAAAAATTAACTAGAAATAGTAGAATCAACCAAATTTTTTGACCACTAATTTTTTCTAAAATATACATAAACTATCTTTTAGAACTATTTTCAGTTTTTGTGGTGAAGTAAGTGCGAGTTATATGGATTTCTTAATAAATTTATATTTTCTTCAAATACGTCTAAAACACATTGTTCCATAACTAACACAAATTTATTTCCAACTTCATATTAACTAATTTCATAAGAATTGTAATAATTCAAACCAATGCAATAATTGACAATTAAGTACTTTAAACAAGAACAAATATAAAATCTAATTTGTTAAAAATTCTAAAAAATTAAAATGTTTAAAAAAAGGATATGTTTGAATAAACAATTCTTTGAATATTTAAAACCTTTAAAATAATTCTTTCTGGATATTTGTATTCATTTTTATTGATTTTAAAAAATGTCATATAACAAAAATTTAAAGTAGTTTTTACATAAAAAACCACTTGAACTTTAGATCATTATCTATAATATGTCATTTTGTAACCAAAAATTTAACAAATATAATTGTAGGTGGGTTTTTCTTAATACATTTTTCTGTTTTCTTTAGTATATTATTTTGAAATTTCTTTAATTGCTTTTTCTTGTTAACAGCGACTTCCTTTAAAGGCAGGTCCTTTAAGAGTCTATTTCCTAATTGATTAGAAAATATTGTCTGCGGTATTATCTTTAAATTAGTGATTGTCTAAAATCAGCATGTTTTAGAAAGAAAGTTTAATTTACAAAGATATCCTTGTTATGAAATTCCTTGAATTAGTCAAGCCTTTTAAGAGACATTCTTGTCAGATAAAATTAGTTTCAAATTAAGATTATTCTATAGTGATAGCTTTCAAAATGGGTTTGACAGTTTTTTGCGTCAAATATGTGCTCGTACTACGAAAAGGATTTTTGTATAAGCGATTGAAAAATAAGCTTAAAATCGTAAACTTTTCTTGAAGTGGTTATATAAATGAAAATCGGGAAAAGGCAGGGTCTGATCCTTGGTTGCACTTTGTATATACAAAGAAAACACTTTGTATATACAACATAGCCTTGTGGCTAATAACACAGAAAAAAATAATTCCCTAATTTTTCAATTGGGTAAAGTAATGTAGCGTAATGGGGCTTCACGCATTACAATACACCTTACTTCACTGATGAATTTTACAGTCGATGAGCCTAAAGGTAATGGGTGGACTCATTTCCTAGTAGGGGGTTTATAAAGTTTAAAAAATTTTTCATTCACATTGTGAAGTAAACTTCATTACTTTAGTGAACAAATTTGATTAAAACTCGTCCACGGAATTCTCTCTGTGGGTGTGTACCTGTCACCAAATAGGTCCCTTGAGGGCATTTAACACACCATTCCCTGCACGGATTGTGTTCACAGTTCTTAAATATTTATTCCTGAATTTGTATTTAAGGTGTAAGAGATTAGATAACCCAAATTACTAATCAATCAAAAATTTTATAAAAAACCTATTTTGAGTAGAATAACTCAGACAATGAAATAATTATCTTTAAAATTTCGTTAAATTAACTCATTAATGGCACGTCACATATCCACTGGATATTTTTCTACCAAACTTTACAGATAGATATATAGAGCCGTGCTTCATAACAATAAACAGTGCAAAGGAATTTGAAACCCTTCAAACAACCAAAAAAAGCATGTAGTTTTTATAAGACCTGTATGCTAAAAAGAGATATCATTATGATGTAATGGTTAGCGCGTTTGACTGTTACACAGATGGTCCCGGGTTCGATTACCGATGACGAAAGCATCAATTTAGAAAAATAATATGAATGAGTTTTCTTTCCCTCATATATATCGCAACGCCACCTTCGGCGTCCCCATAGCACTTAACCCCACCGAAGTAAACTAATGAATCAGGACTATAAACCAAAAACGTTTCGATAAATCGCCAACTCTAAATCAGATGGCGAGCAACAATTGTTCTATGACTTATCATCTCGCGCAATTACAATGTTGCCATGTTTGAAGCCCTTCATCTTTTCCCACCTTTCATCTCTCCTGTAGGGGATACGAAGAAAGCAACACATTAATTAATAGAAAGAATTTCCTGAGTGTTGCTTCTCTTAAAAAAAAAACTAAAAATAAAATAAGGGATATATAAAGCTACCCCCAACAAGGATCTATTGCAAACAGGACAAGTATAAATACCAATCATTGATCATTACAAAGTATTATTCAATCATTTACTCTGTCTAAAGTAACATCATCTTAACAAAAAATGGCTTGCAACAACTCCACCATCACTTCAGCTTTCATAAGCATTGATAAATCTTCATTGAATCCTGCCTCAAATATTAAGAAACTCTTAAAATCGGTACGCAAACATGCATGACTGAAGAAGAACATCAAAATCGGTTAAATGGACAAATTGAAGCTGTTGAATTCTAATTGATGTGAATTTCATTATCCTTTAAGGCTTTGAGTGTAAATCATTTTACAAAAAAAAAAAGAAAAGTATTTTAAATACGTTTTCGGGTTTCTCTTCTCTTTGAGCAATGAAAAAACAAGGATCTTGGTTAACCGGTTCCTAAGAAAAGAAGATTTGGGTCTACAACTTGAAAAATTGGCGGCAGAAGGGTGCAACAATGCTTCTTATAACAAGCATTAAATTGAAAAAAAAAATTATAAAAAAAAACATAAGCAATAAAAAAATTTATTTAAAAAAAATTAAAATTTGTTTATTTTTTTTTTAATTTAAATGATAGACTTAAAAATTTTGAAATTTTTTTTAATAAATCCTTGAAACATACCTTCAAACAAAAATTTTTTTTTAATTTATAACGAGCTTCCAACTTCCGTATATTTACAAAAATAAAGCAAATCAGACATATTAGCTAGGTTGATACTAAAATTGATCTGGCTAAAGATCAGAACCAGAAGTTTTAAAAAAGTTAGAGCCTCCATAATAGGCAGAACTTTAACAAAAAACCTATTAATCATTAATTTTGCTCCATTCTTGTCTTCTTAGTAATCAAGTACGTGGTGATGTTACTAAACTTTGAAGACCAAAAATGTTCTATTTCTATATAAAAATTTTAGTTTTTACTCTGGCTCAAGTAATATTTCTCTAGTTTTGTTAGTTTTTTGTTATTTACATCGAGATTATTTTAATGTTATTTTTAATTTATAACGAGCTTTCAACCTTCGTATATTTACAGAAATAAAGCAAAACAGACATATTAGCTAGATTGAATAATTGTTTTGAATACGTAATTTACCTCTCTAAAATATTTAATCAGCGAAAAAGTTATAGAAAACATTTATTAAAGCAAAAAAAAAAAAAAATTAAAAAATTAAAAAAAAAAAATTGGTAAAATTCTACTCACGCAAAAATTTGACTCACGCACACTCACTCACGAAGAATTTTCACCCACATTTACGCGTCATCACGCAAAATTCTGCTAACATGCCCAACTCTAATTTAAACTCTTTATTCTATTACAAAAGTTCTTTATTCTTTTTTACTCGTTTTAACTAAACTCGTGTTTTGCATTTGGGTGTGAATACCATACAAGTATTCTTTTTATAACTTTTCCTCTCCAACCCCATAACAAACATCTGGCAGCACTTTTAGTCGTAAATTACTTCAACTCGGGAGAATTTTATTAAAATTGTAGTGTTAAAAAAACATATATTAAATAAAGTAATTTAATTAACAAAATTTATACATTTTTTTTAATAAATTAATTAAATAAGTCCTACATTTTGTTGTAAATAAAAAAGTATATCAATGCAAGTGATTTCTATTAAAATACTACACACAATAAATTGAGGCAGCCTCTTGTTGCCGAGTGAAGTGTTTTGTTAATACAAGTGTTTAATATGTACAAAAATCCAGATTTTTGTAAATAATTTAATAAAATATTTGTTAATACATAATTAAATTAGAAAAAAATTGTCCCGGCAGAGCAAAATCATTCAAATTACAATTTGAGCCTCCGCTGGCCAAAGTATTGTGTAGTTGTTGTTTTTTTTTTTTTAGTAGAACAAGTGCGAGAAAAACATGTAAAATATAAAAACAAACAAAAAACGTCACCACTAGCATGGTAAGTTGTTATTGTTTTTTACTAGTTAACAAAATCGATTGTGATATTTTTGTTCAATATGTTGAACTTATTATTGAATGACAACAAAAATACATACACTGAGAGAAATTTTTAGGTAATTCAGGTTTTATTAGTTTTATATATAATTATACACCACTTTTCATATTTTCTGGGTCAAATTGAACCCAATTTTAAAATCATTTTAAAAAGCGGTGACACAAAATTAACCATTTTTCATACAAAGAGTGTAAAAGATATTTTGTTACACATTTAAATAATACTTATAAAAAAAACTGGAAGCAACATAAATAAAGTTTCTCAAATTACAGAAAATTTTGTCAAGTTTTCAAATAAAAAAAAAAAGTTTGCCAATTTTCCGAGACCGAGCTAATTTTAGCATTGTCGAGCTAATTTTAGCTTTGAACCATTTATTTTTGCATATATTTTGACAAAGTATTCAACATTAGCGAATTGTGCATATTTGTTAACATTATTTAACTTTAAGTTCTTCTCGAAAATGCACTACCTTTTGAGTTAACATTTTTCCATTTATTGTTGGTCCGCGCACCGAGTGGTTTAACCAGTTTTTCATACATTTCTCCTTTAACCTACATAAACCATTCTACTGGTTGTCAGGTGAAGACAATTAATACCTAATTTAACCAGAAAACTGATGAGGTAAACTGATTACTATTTAGTATCAATATTCAGTGTGACATTATATTTTATATAGATTTGTCTGTTCAAATCACTTTGTAACACATACACTTTTGAAAGACGACTTAAAATTCCGTACTATAAAAATTTTTGTTTTCAAATGTATAAACATTTAATTATTTGTTAATGTCATTTACATCACTTTTATGACAACGGCAAAAATAAATCTGAACATCAGAATTAAAAAAAAAAAACAGAGTACAAACTAAAAATTTTTTATATACATAGAACATTTTTGGTCTTCAAAGTTTAGTCATGATGCTTGTTAGGAAAAGACCTAACCACGTGCTTGATTACTAAGAAGACAAGAATGGAGCAAAATTGATTATTAATAGGTTTTTTGTTAAAGTTCTGCCTATTATGGAGGCTCTAACTTTTCTAAAACTTCGGGTTCTGATGAGATCTTTAGCCAGCTCGAAATACTAGTATCAACCTAGCTAATATGTTTGATTTGCTTTATTTTTGTAAATATACGGAGGTTGAAAGCTCGTTATAAATTGAAAATAACATAAAAATAATCTCGATGTGTATAAAAACAAAAAACTACTATAACTGTAACAAATATTACTTGAGCCAGAGTACAAACTAAAAATTTTTTATATAAATAGAACATTTTTGGTCTTCAAAGTTTAGTAACGTCATGATGCTTGTTAGGAAAAGACCTAACCACGTGCTTGATTACTAAGAAGACAAGAATGGAGCAAAATTGATTATTAATAGGTTTTTTGTTAAAGTTCTGCCTATTATGGAGGCTCTAACTTTTCTAAAACTTCGGGTTCTGATGAGATCTTTAGCCAGATCGAAATACTAGTATCAACCTAGCTAATATGTTTGAATTGCTTTATTTTTGTAAATATACGGAGGTTGAAAGCTCGTTATAAATTGAAAATAACATAAAAATAATCTCGATGTGTATAAAAACAAAAAACTAATATAACTGTAAAAAAGATTTTTGTTTTGACTGTGTAACCGATGAAATAAATTTGCTTAACCCAGTGTAGAAACGGTAATGACTAGTTTTTTTTTTTTGACAACTATAAGTACGAACATATTTATTTTAAGTACGTTTATATTTATTTTAACAACGTTTTGTAAATAAATAATGTATTTGAATCAAATACGAAAAATATTTGATTTAACTATGTTTTTTTTTTCTCTCTGTGTACATGTTTGTTGTCGTTAGCTAGAAAACAATGTTAACCAAATATATTTTGCGAATCAAATAATTTGCAACAAAATGGCATCGGTTTGTAAATGCGTATTTTTGCATATTTTGCTATAAATGCATATTTTTAAATATTTTGCTATAAATGCATATTATAATGAATATGTTTTACAAAAAATAAATTTTTCACAATGTATAAATTTTATAAATAAAATATTTTTTAAATTTATACACCCGGTTTAAAAGTACACATTTATGAACATATGTGAACTATATTTATGAACACAGTCATGCTCATATATGATGTGATTTGAGGTTATGCATGTCCATATACCACCATATAGGATTCATATATGTTAATAAGAGTTCATATGCAATCATATATGTAAATATTACCTAAATTTTCGTTAATGTACACAATTGACCATGTATAGAAATGTGTAGACATGTATGATTATATATATAAATATCACCTTAATTTTCATTAATGCATACAGATGAACATATACGAGTATGATTCCTCATGTGAACATATAAGAATGGTTTATGTACACATATAAGAATCATGTATGGATGCATGTTGACAAGTATGAAGAATGTTTGTTCATGTATGGATCCATAGATGTCGATTTTTAACAGGGCATATAATTTTTTTTTCTGGCGTAAAGTAAAAGAACAGAAAAATTAGTTGCTAATTTTCTGACAATGTTTATTCGTATTTTTCAATTTGTTAACTACTTTTTAAAACAAAAATTACAAAAATCGTGGATTTTATATTAAAAATGTTGAAAAAATCAATAACAAATGCATATTTTTAGTACATATTTGTGCGGTAGGCTAGTTGGTAGCGTGCTGGCCTATCTGTGCGGGGGTCGTGGGTTCGATTCACACCAGAGGCACTGGTCTGTTTTCGCTACAACGCGCCGAACGCCATAGTAGCTAGTGCTCGGCTAGGGTAATAGTATATAATTTGTAATTATATGATTATTAATTAATAAAATAAATAAAAAAAAGTACATATTTTACGATTTTAAATACATATTTTATGTGCATAAAACACAAATATAAATGCATTAACTACCGGGCCCTAGTAATGACATATCATTATTTTTTGGACTAACAATAATTACGTCAGCTTACTCTCTGTATTACTTTAATGCAGCCCAAAGAACTTTTCCATAAAAGATCAACACTTATTTAAAAAGTTATTCCGTAAAGTTGTTTCAATTGAATACGTAGATAAATTGTAAATTAAAAAAAAAAATAAATTGTAATTACAAAGGAAATGTGCCAGCAACAAATAGTGCTTACTCAGCATTTAAGGCATTATTTAATTACCGAGTGCTTCCAAAGCAAATCCAGAAGGCACTATTTTTGTTCGCGATTTCAAAGTTGGTATGTCTCTTTTAAGCAGGTGTAAAGTGTTCTTAGCAACAATAACTTCATGCCTTCTTCGGCATGTTCAAACATTAATGCTTCATGGTATGCATTTTTTATTGCTTCATTGTAAGTATTATTCACTGCTTCAAAGAAGGCATTTTGGGAAGCACAACAGAATGACTTCCCTAATTGCCTTATTGTATGCAAGACTGTGAAGCACTATTTTGGAAGCATACAAATGTAGTTACTACCCTATGGGGAATGGAACCGGTTCTGCGTGTGCCACAAGATCGGTCCTTTCGTGCCAGAGACCGGTCCTCTGCTAAACCCTACCCTATGTAAACAACTGGTAACTTTAACATTGGCTTGTCATAGAAGGGGGTCATTTGTCCTGCTTTAAAACCACACAGTGGCATGCCACAGGACTAACCAAAAATGGGCATACCACAATGCTGTCGCAAAAGGGTAATGTCGTATAAAATAAACGAAAACTAAACAGCTTCCAATGGGTAAAATTGTGGCCAACTGGCTTTTTCTTCTTAATAAGCATTCTGGTTAAGTGTTATGTCCTCCCTATACCAGTCAGAGGATTGGTAATTTTAGGACAATTGACACTGCTTAACCCACTTCAGTATTAAATTATACCAGTCCTGTGATAAGTCCTTCTTTAATCAGTCACTTTTAGGTCAATTGACTCCTCATTCCGTTTTTGCTGTGAATCGATGAAGTAACTTCTAAAAAAGAATTGAATATATTTTCATATTTTTCCATCAGCTTTTTTTTTATTTTTAAATAATTTTTGAATAAAGTTTCATCAAAAAAGATCAAACATTTTTTTTTAAATATTTATTTGGCAACTCTGGATTACAATTTTTAAAAAATTTTTTATTCACGGTTGTTTTCAAGATGTTAAATAATTTTAAGATTTTTAATCACTTAATTATCTTTTTCTAGAAAAAATTTCCGTTTAAAAGTAGCATTGTATCAAAAACGAGTTAATGAAATGGTTCATAATATATTATTTAATTTATGAAATACATTTACCAAAAAAGTTATAATAAAAAACAATTTTCATTACAATTCTTAAACTTTTCAAAAATAATAAGAATTTATTTATTTAATTAAAAAAAACTAAATTTCATTGTCTGAAATTTTGCGAAATTTTTCTGTGCGTAATTGAAAACAAATCTTAGGATTTTAGTAAAGATTATTTTTGTCGAAATAAAATCGTGGGTGTTCTTCCACTTCACAGTTTAATCCAATTTAAAGCTATATATATATATTCACCTGATTTTAAAACATTTTATAACAATTTAAAAACTTAATTGTTTTTAACAGTTGGAATTCTAAAATTTCCAAAAACTAAGCACGTGTATTACACCTTGCTATATTTAAGAAATGTTATAACAATAGAGGCAACAAATTTTGGATATAACACAATAGATATTTTTTGTAAAATAATGAGTTTTTGAAATTATCAACGCCATAGCACTTAACTCAAACAATAGATTTTGGCGCCTAGGTCGCTAGGAAGTGGATTGTAAAACAATACATTTTTTTTTTATATTTATTTATAAAATTTTATATTAAATCAAAACCAGAACAAAATGAAAAAGTTTTTTTTTTTGTTAAAACAAAAGAATTTTTTGAAAAAATAAAAATTTGTATATAAAACAATAGAATTTTAAAGAAATTTTTAAGATTTTAACAGGTATCTAAAGTTGAAACAATAGCAATGACATTGTCTAACACCACAGGATACTGGCGCCAGCGAAATATTTGCTGTGTCTAGATGTTAATAACAAAAGAAAGTCAAGTACTTTTTGATCGCTGTGAAGAAGTTGAGCATTTACATTGTTTGAGAGATTTTAGTATGGACAATATGAAATTTTATTTTATATGACACCTTGCAAAAAGTGAGATTTTTAACACTTGTTCTAAGGACAATATGTTATAACAATTGACATTGTCGAAGGAAATACAAAATAAAATTAATGATATAGCAGGTGATTTTTAAAAGTGCCTCCTAATTTTAAGAACATATAAGAATAATAAAAGAAAAAATTCTACTAGTAAAGAATTTTTGAAATAACTTTAGATGTAAAGGAATTAATTCCTATCAATATTTCAAATTTAGTAGCCAATATTTCCACTAAACCACAAACAAATTACAAACATTTCCTAACGAAGCATACCCAGCAAAAAATTTCCAAAAAGGTAAGCGGGTTTGTAATCAAGCATTTTGGGCAGAACGCATTCCTTACTAGATTACCTACTCGATTCTTTTAACAGGGCGTGAGACTAAAATAATTGATTCTTTAGAATTGATTATTTTTTTTACCGAAGAACCATTTACTTTATATTTTTAAGAACTACATACATTTTTTAATAAAGAAATAGTTCCATTGTAAAACTACGAAGTACTTACATTTGAAAAAAAAGAAGTAGTTCCATAAGTAAATTCAACTTTTACTCACACGTGATTCTCCTAGGTCACTCAAATATAACGATCTAAACTCATACGGAAATAAAATCCTAAAAAGTGAAACATCGAATTGTTATGATAACATGGGTTTGTCATAATTTTGGAGCTATAAACCACACAAATATAAATTTTTCAAATAATAAAGAACAATTCAAAATTGAAAAACAAAAATATGACTCACGCACAATCACCCTCGAAAATTTTTTTTTACACTCACTCACGATAACGTCAGTAATTTCATTTTCCACTCACAATTTTCTGCTCACGTGCACTTCCCTAATTTATACCTAACCACAGTTTAACAAAATTTAGCCAACATGCAATTTCTGTTTTTAGTATTATTTTCCTGCAAATAAAAATTTGTTTGAAAAAATATATGAGATAAATTTTTTAAAATTGTATAACTTCTTTTTTCAAAATGAGGAACTACTTCCAATGACGTCCTTTTATTCAGAAAAAGTATATGATTACTGTTGATTACAAAAAGTTAAACATATAAGTTAATAACATTGTTATTTTCTTTTAAGTAAATAATTACTTTGATATTGAGTTCATGCTTTCTGGTTTAAATTTAAAGAATTTATTACAATACTACTTGCTTTTTTGACTCTATCGTTGGAATGAGTTTGGTATTGCAGTTACTAAATTTGGCAATGAGATATGTAAGCAAGTGTGGGCATCACCTTCTTTTTGCAATGTGTAATTTTTTCCTGGGTAGCTACTCGTATATCAGAGCTGTGAATGAATCATTCATTTTTGATTTCAATTCATTACGAATTTGAATTGAATTTTGAATAATTCTTTTTACATAAAAAAATAATTGAGTGAAATTTGAATTAATTCAAATGAATTTGGTAAAAATAAATTGGAATTCATTCAAATGAATTCGGCAAAATGAATTGCAATTCATTTTCAATTCAAATGAGTTTGGCGAAATGAATTGCAATTCATTTCCAATTCATTTGACTTGAATTGATTTTGAATTAATTCAAATGAATTAGAAAAATTAATTGCAATTCATTTGTATTAAATTGATTTTGAATTAATTCAAATGAATTAGAAAAAATATGGCACCGTGTTATTAATCATATTTATAAAATTTTCTTATAAGTGATGAAGAGTTTCATAAAATTCATTTGAATTAATTCAAAATCAATTTAATACAAATGAATTGAAAATGAATTGCAATTCATTTTTCTAATTCATTTGAATTAATTCAAAATCAATTCAAGTCAAATGAATTGGAAATGAATTGCAATTCATTTCTCCAAACTCATTTGAATTGAAAATGAATTGCAATTCATTTTGCCGAATTCATTTGAATTGGAAATAAATTCCAATTTATTTTTACCAAATTTATTTGAATTAATTCAAATTTCATTCAATTCGTTTTTTGGCGAAAAGAATTAATTTAAAATTTTACTAATTCAGTGCATGAATGATTCGCGAATTAATTCAAAAATGAATGATTCAGTCACAGCTCTGTCGTATATATTAGAGTTCGTCAGAAAAGTATAGAGCTTATTTATTTTTGGGATATCATTACTTTTTAAAATGTTTTGGCATCAATAAAAAAGATGTTATTATATTGTTTTATATATTTTTTAAAATTCAAACTCCTTCCGCATGTGCGCGGCTGCCAAAAACGCTAATTTAGGGTCCCTTTTCTTGCAGAGCAAAAAGAGCTGTATTTGAAATCGTGAAGTCGTATAAATTTAGTTTCATGGGTCCTTTTTGACCCCCGGTGAATAAGGGTTAAATATTTTTTGAATAAAATTATAGTCTTATCAAATGTAAATGATATTTTTCCGAAAATTATGAAAGGCATTATGCTGTAAATTTCCTAGTGGGTATTATTTTGGCCAAAAGTGTAAAAATTAAGCCTATATGGATCAAGTTACATTAAATAATAATTTCTAAGTTGAGATTTTTGTTATCAATTTAAAAGCTGTACAATCTTGCAGTCATAATTAAAATTAAGTTTCGTGGGTCTTTTTTGTCCCCAGGCCACTGGGGGCTAAATATTTATTAAATAACAGTAAATATAATTGTAGTCTTAATAAATGTAAGTGATATTTTTCCGAAAACTATGCGAACTTTGATGAAAACATTTCAATTTTGTTTAATTTTTGACAAAATAAAATGTCCTGGAAAATAGTCACTCCAAATACGAACTCGAATTATCGAATTATTTTTTTAATTAATTTTTTTCTTTAATAGCAACTGTTATATTATAGAAATAGCAATCGACATCTGCAAATTAATTTTAAATTAATTTTAAAAAAAAAACGTTTTTGCATTTTTATCAAATTCTTAGGTCATTTTGGATGCCTGGCTAAAGTGGGTTAATGATATCCCATGAAGTCAGAATTCCATATCTGATTAAGTTTGAGTATACTAAATAAATAAATACAATAAAAAGTAAATTTTTTCGAAATTTAAAATGGAATTTTTAAAAATAATACACTACTTTTCCTAAATGGGACATAGTTCTCTAGATTGAAATTGATTTGATATGAAAATAATATAAAATTTTCAATTTACCTATTACTTCCTTTGGTTACTTACTTAATTTTAAAAGCCATTATGGTTTTCTTTGTAGAAGTTTTCCTATTTCAGTAGTAATGCCAAAAAAAAAAACAACTAAATCAATTGACCTGAGAAGACCTGTCACGTGTCCGGTCAGCCCTAGGCATATCATTGCACTTCAACTATAGTTTTTATATAGTGTTTTCCCACTTTTCCCCCTTTATTTTCTTGTAGTGTTTGTTTTGTTTTCTTTTTTTCGTTTCGTAATTAAACACACACGTAAAAAATACAACTTTTCTGTTAGCCAGCCCACATGCACCATTAGCTCAGACGATAGAGCTTTAGAGCATTACTGATACCTAGAAAATTTTAAAAAAATTTAAATGTTTTAATTTATTTAAAAATATACCCTGCGGGAAATGAACCAGTCACTGGTATGGTCACGTGACTAGAACTTTGTGTGTATGAACCTGTCCAAGCTTCGGTTCTGTTATATGAAAGTCACCGGTAATTTTAACACGGGCTTTTCATAGGACTTGGCAATTTCCACCTTTTGATCTAATTAAGATATGTCGGAAAACTTGTCTAATATAATATATCACCGAACTGGTTTAAGTGAAAACTCAACAGAACGAGTCGAAAGTATCTAGTATGCAACTAGCCTCATGTGATGCATTATTTGATATGTAGCAGGACCAGTTCAAAATGAAATAATATGTGACTAGTTTAAGCGTACAAATCACAGTACTCCCGAAATATATTTGGTAAAACACTAGTTATAGATTAATCGCAATGCCTTATGTTACGAAGCTTAATAATTTCGTGACTATCTGCGATAAGCGAACAAGTTACAGGACAAATTAAAAATAATTGGCATGTTACGTTATATTATGTACAGGTTACTGAAAGAATCGGGACGGATACAGTCACCTAACTTACCTTAAATATTATGTCACATTACCTGTTTTTATAATATTGCAGAAATCTCAAACATAAATTTGTTTTTTAATAAATAGCAGAAACGTCTAAAAAAAAGAAAGGGTAGGAAAACCCCGAAGCCCTGAAATCAATGTTTCAAAGTCTACAATTAGTATAGTTTTCAAAATATCTGAAAGCATATAATGATAAGATCCCCTCTGTTCTGGAATCCCATTCCGTAAAGAATAAAACTAATTCAAATGTCTTCATGCAGAGAAAAAATATGATTGGACATGATTGTGGAAAAGCAATCAACATAATATGATTGTAACAATCATAAACATGATTCTGACTGATCATATTATGTTCACTGGTGACGGTTTTATTATCATCTAGGATCATAATATGATAACGAAGATCATATTATGATTGTTACATGTATCAAACATAACATGATGCTCTTAAACTATCATAACATGATGCTCTTTTTTCTGCGTGTTGGTGTTCTTCAATTCTTTTTCACTATTTTTTACGGAAATTGAATTCGGCAAAGCGTTAGGGGGCGAAAGTAATTAGTATGTACTTTTTTGTTATTACATATAAGTTGATTGAAGAAAAAAACACTTAATTCATACAATTTAGAATCATTTTTATTGATTTTAAGAAAATATTTAAAGTTTTTAAAGGATAAAAAAATGTGTTTGAAACCTAGCACAGACGGTCAATATATTTGATTTACCACATTTCAATGATTTAAGATAACAATAGGCTAAATTAAATATGATCAATATTTTCCATTCTATAAGAAATTTACAAAAT
Source organism: Delia radicum (assembly GCA_021234595.1). NCBI lineage: Eukaryota > Metazoa > Arthropoda > Insecta > Diptera > Anthomyiidae > Delia > Delia radicum. The sequence goes on along the minus strand of CM037853.1, from coordinate 221,075,576 downwards.
TTGGCGCAGTTTTATTATAAAACTAGGAATTATAACAGATTTTAAAAAATAAATAAATTTCAATATTGCCCACAGACTTTTCAATAACATTAATGTGAAAAACAAAAATCCAAACCATTTTGAAGTACACATATTAAATTTTTTTGCAAACAACCTAAAATTTATCAAAAATATTTAAAGTGTGTACTCCACTTTAGAAAATATCTAAAATATATAATTTTTTTTGCAAATTGCACATAAATTTCTGACAGTTATTTAAAATGCTCCTTTTTCAAATAATAACCTTTCTGGTGGTTAAAAAATGTACTTTTATTTGGTTATGCTTAATTTTTCTTTATACTAGTTGCAATTATTTTGCTTTATTTTATCTTAAAAAAAGTATTTCTATCAATTCACAAATTTTCCTTAAATTAACATCTATTTTTGCAATTTGACGACTTAAATTTTATATGTGGAAAAAATGTAGAGGTTTTGACAGCTAAAATATTTTTTTTTAACAAAAACTGAAAACACTACAACGTACGAATTCAAAAACGCCGATTTTACAAATGTGAAAAATTTTACATTTTCATTAATTCGTCAATAATAAGTTCGTATTCAGTTTTCAAAAAAAAAATTACAAACAAAATGGAATAACGTAATTTAATAAACCAAAAATCTTGTATCAACTTTCCGCCAGTCGCACGTGCAATTATGATATGTGATAATTTCTTTTGATTCTATTGATAATTTCTATTGACTGTATAGAGTCAAAAAGTCTGCTTTGTTTGAATCATTTCAATATTAGGTAGACTGTGTAACAGTCAAGAGCTTTGTTGTTTCTGCACCGATAGCCATTTTTTTATATACAGCTAATTATTTTGCACCAGTTCAGAGTTACTTCACTATTTCTACTGTTACGGCCCTAGTTACTTTGGTCCGCTTTAATGTTACATTATTTTTTCTCGAGTTACATGATATATCTAGAATAAAACAGCCACAGTTTTACCACCATTTAAATAATCACGAGGTTAAATATTTTTCTAAAATTTCCACTCTTTGCTACACCGAAGCCTTCGATTATACCAGTTCTGCGACGTTTATCCCTTCCACCTATCACAGATTTATCACTTCTAATCAATCGACAATCCATTTCCTGCAGAATATTTTTAGACCAACCACCTAACATGTCAGAAGTTGTCTAAAATGAGCCAATTGACGCGCTCTTATGACAACTCCTGGTTACATTGACCGGTCCCTTTTATATAAAAAGTATGACTAAGAACCGGTCCCTGTCACATTAAAACATTTCCTGCGTGTCACCTGGCGCCGCTCCCTTTACATTTAAGGTATTGTTACGAGTGTGGTTATTTTTTGATTGGTTGGCATAAAAAACTGGAAGTTTTTTAATGATTTATTAAATTTAAAAAAATCTTAGCTCCTGCTTAAACTATTTTATCTTTCTGTTAAATTTTTTATACCGATCTTATCAAAACCCTTTTAACACACCTACTCTAAAATGTTACTTTATCATTTTTTTTAATATCCTTTTATTAACCTCTAATGTTCTATTTTATATCCTTTTATTCTTTTAAACAAGCCGCCACTCTTTAAATATAGGTTGGCTATTGATTAACCACTCCAAAGGATATATATACATATATCTTTTATCGGTGTTGTTTCATGATACTGCATCTAGCCATTAAATTACTCCTTTAATGTTGTCTTTAATATTGTGCCGCCACAAAATTATCCTTTTTTAACCGTGTCGGTTTTAAAATAGATTTTGATATATATAAGTTATATTTTTTTTTTCTAATCTCACATTCGTTGAGCCTTTTAGTAGGTGCATCTCGATTGTACTAATGGCATTCTAATTAAGATAATTTGTATTTAAGAACAAAGTACTTTACAGTCTACATTCGTCATGCTTGTTTTAAGTTTGTTCATATTAAGAATAAGGTTTTTTAGGTAATTTACACTCAACATAATAAAGCAGTTTTAAATTTATGTTTCCGTATTTAGCAATGATGTTTTTCTGTTTCAGTTTTAAAGAAATATTTAAGTTATATCAGTTTAAAAGAATATTTTAGAGTAATTTAACTAATTTAGTCTTTTTAGAAGGAAGATGGCGCCCTTTATGCATATATCTAAAATATTAATGATTTCGCGTTTTCTCTCATTTTTCATAAAAATTTTATTTTATTTAATAAAAATATCATACGCCTTAAAATATTGTTTCATAAAAATCATGAAGCTTTTTCATAAAGTACAAGAAATTTTTCATTCGCTTTGTGTACAAAACTCTATTAGTTTAGTGAAAAATTTTATTGAAACTCGTCCAAGAAAATTCTCTCTGTGTATATTTTTTATAATTTTTATTTTTATTAATTTTTACTATAATAACTAATTTTGATTGTAAAGTAGTTTGTTTTTCTCTTATTTTTAAATACAAATTATCTTAATAAGAATCCTATTAGTGTAATCGACATTCACCTGCTAAAAGGCTTAACTAAAATTACAAAATCATATTGCCCTTCTAAAGAAGTCACTTTGATTTGATAATATAAAATTAGGCGGCTTAACATTAAAGTCATGATCGTGTTACACTTTCTACATTAAAAAACAGTTTGATCGTTATCTAAAACATGTAGCAAGGAAGTGAAATTTAAAAAATCCTTAGATGTATTCCTTAATCATCATTCTTTAGTCTAATAGTGGCGGCTTATTTAAGAAAGGATATAAAATAGAATATTAAAAGTTAATAAAGGTTAATAAAGGCTACAATTTATATCCAAATTTTAGGGTAACAAAAAAGTAAAAAACATAAAGAATTTAAAAAAAGGGGTAATACATTAACATTATTTTACCACAATGAAAATTATACGTCTGTAGAATTGTCCAATAAATTCCGAACTGAGAATTATGTCAGTAAAATGAACTATTAAAACAACTACAATTTAATTTAAACAGGTGATTTTTTTGAAATTTCAAAAAAATTTAAGTAGTTTTCAACTAATTATAAAAACAACAACTGACAAATGCAGTAAAAATAATTATAATTCCTTTTATCATAAACGTCATATGCAAAAAGTTATTTTGTGAATTTTATTTTTTCGTGCAAAAATTAAAGTTATTTTTTCATTTGCGTTTATTTTTTTGAGCAAAATTAAAAGTTATTTTTTGACTTTTATTTTTTATATCAAAAATAAAAGTCAAAAAGTCGAGAACAGGTTCCTGGGAGTCAAAGTGAAAGGCTTCACTGTCCCAGAATCAGTTCTATAACTGGTTCTAGAACCGGTTCCAAAGCAACCTGTTCCAGCTTGGAGGTAAAGAACCTATTGCAAATAGGACAAACTCCATATGAAAAGAATCGGTTGCAGAACAGAAATAAGAACCTGTTATCATACACTATAACCCAGCAAAATTTTTTAGAACAGATTACCTTTGAACATGTTCTAGAACAACTTCTTTTACCACCGGTTACATGGAACCGGTTCTAGAACAAGTTAATGGGAGTCGAAATGTAAGGTGTCACTATCACAGAACCAGTTCTATAACTGATTCTAAAGCAACCTGTTCTTGTTTGGAGGTAAAGAACCTATTGCAAATAGGACAAACTCCATATAAAAAGAACCAGTTGCAGAGCAGAAATTAGAACCTGTTATAATACAGTATAAGCTGTTCTGCAAGCAGTTATTTGAATTTTACTATTTTACTGGGAAGTTGTTCTGCAACATGTGATTTGGATTTTACTATTTTACTGGGTAAGAAAATAATTATTTTAATGCATTTAAAAAAAAAAAAATAACTTTTATTTTTGCTCGAAAAAATAAAAGTCAAAAAATAACTTTTATTTGTACTCAAAAAAATAAAAGTAAAAAAAAAAAATCTTTGATCGCAAAAAAAGTCAAAAAATAACTTTTATTTTTGCCCGAAAAAATAAAAGTAAAAAATAATTTTTATTTTTGCCGAAAAAAATAAAAGTCAAAAAATAACTTTTATATTTGCTCGAAATAGTAAAAATCCAAATTTTTAAAAGCAGAGTACTTTATGAAAGACTTTTCCACAATGATCAATATGTATCACATAACGCCTCTCCCTGATAAAAAACTTGTAAAAACGGCCGGTAAAATTTTTACTACAACTTAGTTAACAAACATTTTTTGTATATTACAAAATCTAGAATTCTGTGATAAGTTAAAGAAATTAAATTTTCTTGTTCTCCGGAAAAAAGTCAAATTTCAAATTAAAAGAATAATTTGTGTAAAATCAACTGATAGAAACCAGTTAGCATAAAAAGAATTTATGTTTGAAAGTTTTGCACTACAATTTCAGTTAATTTAATGGAAAGTTTTAGTAATTTTAAAATATTAAAAATAAAACAACTGGCACACTGAGAAAATTATCTGCGTGATATCAATGAATCTTTGCACTAGTTCTATGAATTGTCACTGGAAATTAATGTTTTCCATAATATTTAATGAAAAAATTCATTAGAAGTTGTTTCATTAAAACTATGAAGCTTTTTCATGAAGTTTAAGAAATTTTTCATTCACATTGTGAAGAAAACTTCATTTCATTAGAACTCGTTCAAGGAATTCTCTCTGTACAAACGCAGTAAAAACTAACGACTTTTTTTCACAACATGAATGATAAAAAGAAACGGTAAACTTGTTTGTATGTCCAGTAGTTTATACTGTGTTTCCACTTACATGTTTTGGTTTCCACTTACATGTTTTGAGAAAAACATATGTTTTGGTGAAAAAAATGTATGGGAAAACATATACAAAACATGTTTTGTTTCAAAACACATGCAGTGGAAACGTAGCACAAGTTAGATTTTTTTATGCTAAAACGAAGAACGATCGATAGAAATCAGAAAAATGCATTTTGGGGAAAAGAACTTAAATATATCAAAACCACTACAGTTTGAAAATACGTATAAAAACTAAGGTATTGAAATTACTCGGGTTTGGTGTTGCTCGAGTATACGAGTAACTCGACTTTGAGGTGTTTACTTAATCGATTAATCGAGTAAGATTTTAAAATTAAAATTAATTTTTCCTTAAAAATACATAATACTCCTAACACACAAAACAAATACAAAATCAGGAGATCCGAGATGTATTTTTTATTAAAATAAAAAGTAATTTTTTAATCATTTTAAGATTGAAAAGATCTTATCAAATAATAAATAATTGTGGTGTTCCACTTTTTTTCTTTCGTGTTTATAAAGTTTGACTTAAAGAAAACTTTAGGTATATAAATTTTAGCATTTTTTGCAACCATTAAAAATAATAAGGCATAGAAAAAAAATTATATTACTTTTTTCTCCGTGGTTAAAATTGTTAACATTATTTAAAATTTTAATGTAATATGGTCGTAATTTAACTTCGAAAAGAAGATGATAATCGTAGATCGTCCTACAGAATGTCTAGCCGGATTTTCTTCGATTATATTTGTGTTTTGTAAGAGACGTGGTAGAGAAGAACAAGCACATTTCTATAAATCATAACTACTTTGAAAGTTTTTCAATTAAATCAGACTACAGTTTCTGGTAGTTAACCCTCATCCGTGATTGTGGTATACTGTAATATTTGTTATGTTTTTTAATTCGGTTTTTTACTTTTTTTTTGCAAAATACATAATTTTTACTTATGTGATTACGTGGAAAACAGATCCGAACGAAGAAAAGTGTGACCGGCGCAATCAGAGCTGTAATACTTAAAAAATATGATTAATCAATTCGAATCTAGTAAAAAAAATCAATTTTGCAATCTAATAGTTTTGCTATTTTTGCGTTTTTTGTGAAATATTTATGTATTTAAAAATTTCGCCTAATTTCTGGAAATCTGACCTTTTTGGTCTTGAATTTTTTTATAGTTTTGATGTCTACATAAACTAACCTTTCATTTGAGTATACTAAGGATATTTTAAAAATGTCTTTAGAAATTGCTAAAAATGAGATATTGTTACATTGTTTTCGGTGCGTAACGTTTTTTTCCCCAAAATTACCAAAGACATTTTTTGCCAGTACAGTATCGTGGAGCCATTTAAAAAAGTTATACCCCTACTAAACAAATATAATATGTTAGTAAAACCGGTAACTGACGCATTGCTTTATATTTTTTTAAAAAAAATTTTTTTTTCATAAAATACTAGTTTCGTATTTTGTCTTTTTCATAAAATATAAGTTGTATTACATACATACATTGTACATATTTTGATCTGCTCGATCAATTCGATTAATCGAATAAAATTGTTCGAGTTATTCGTTACTCGAAATTGGACATTTTAATTTACTTGAATAATTGTTATATTAATATTCATCGATTAATCGAGTAACGGTTAACCGATTGAATACCCTGATAAAAACCGTAAAAGCTTAACAAATTTTGCCAAAACTGCAAAATCGCTATTATCAACAAAAATCACTAAAATTAAGTTATTTAAATAAAAAATTCCAAAAATAAAAGAAAAAATCACCTCAATGAGGAAAAAAAGTTCAATAACCAAAAATCTTTATAGCAAAGAAAATAGCAAAAAAAAATTACAAAATCAACGAAATGGGAAAAAATTTGCAAAGTGAGAAAAAAGCTTAATAAGACATAGAATTGCTTAATTTAAAAAAATCTATATAATTTAAAAAAATCTACAATAAAAATAAATCTAAAGTTCTTCCACAGAAAGAAGAAAACCTTTTTAATTAAAAAATTTTGCGTCCGAAAATATATCGTAAATAAAAAGGTCGTTTACATTAAATTCACAAAAAAAAACGGACGAAAGTAATAAAGAACGGCCTCTAACAAGGAAATGTTTCAAACACTTTCACATCGATCTATATAAAAATGTGTGTGAAAGAGATAAATAACCTAAGGACGAACTGTTTATTTGTATTACTTATATGCCACCCTTGCTGCTCTGGTTTAGTATAAAGAAAACTCAGAAGGATTATATTTTTTGCTACCTACAAAAAATCCTAGTTGCATTCAAAACAAATTTTTCTATACATGAAAGAAAATGCAACACGTTATATACAAAAAGCGAAACGTATTTAATGAATGTAGGTGCAAAAGAGAAGAATTTGAGAGAGAAAAAATGAGATAGAAATCATGTAAGGAAATATTATAGATTACCCAAAAGGACGAACATTTGAAGCACACATACCTTTTAAGGAAATTATTCTCCTTTTTTTAAAAATTGTATAAATACTGAGCAGTTTTGTAGCATTAATATCATTCAGTGTTTTGTGTTTGTAGTAAAAACACCATTTTACAATTTTTAAAAATAAAAAATATTCAACAATGGCTGGTAAAATGTTTAAAAATTTAAAAAAAAACATCAAGACAAAGTCAACAATTGAGCTGCACAATCATCATCTAAGTGAAGAAGAGTTGCAAAATATAGAAAATGAGTTAAGAGAGGCCTAAAGTCATCTTTCATTCAACAAAAAAATGAGTCATCATGTGAAGCAGTAAATCCTAGAGCCCTAGGCTACTTTCTAAGTAAGCATACTCCTGTAAGGTTTTGGAGTCTAAACTAAAAGCCTTTATCAATTGTGATGTTGCATCGACTGAAAATTCATAGCAACGAAAAGTAGCTGTTTTTCTTTTACAACAAAATCCCGACAATTTTGGAAAAACTCTATTTGGTTTTTATGGCGTTTCTGTAAAAAAAGCTTTAAAATTTGTACTATAAAATGTGATAGAAAATTAATTGTATAAAAATTTGTATAAATCTATATAGTTTTAAGAATCATTGTCTTCCATTTCTTAAATTTTAAGTTATATTTAAGTTTTAGTATTATTATTATGTCTTTCGGTTTGTTTGTTTTGCAATTTTTGTAAATATATAAATACAAAAACTTATAAAAAAATAAAAAAATTTAAGAAAAAAAAAACAAGAGTTTTTATTCAATTTTTTATTGTTACATGCAGGTTTCCCTTTTCACTACTTTAAAAAAAAAAATTACAAAAACCTTATCTTTAAAACTAAATAATTAATTGAACCCAAAAGAGTCAAAAGGAGTTTTAACTTCATATTGATTCTTTTTGTAGTTTTTTAAGGGAATTTTAAAAAATTTATAAGTTTTATCAAATTTTCGGCATATCTTATTTTAAAATATTTGCTTTATTTATGAATACATCAAAAATAGTTAAATAATAACACGGGTCTACATGATTTTTGGGCCTGACTATAAATGTAAAATTTTGGTTTTTGGTTTCTTTTACAAAGTTTGCTTTTGATCTAAGTGCTAACAACTGCTGATCGTCAAATTTTCAAAACTTACATTGTTTTAAAAGCTATTAATGTATATTTTGGGGTTTTTCAAAAAATTATTTATTGTCGACCGGTGTAAAAAAATGGTTAACTAAAAACAAAAAAATGCACAAGAAAAAGTTAACATTGTCAAAATCAAAAGTAGATCTACAAATTTAATTTCAGCAAAATTCCAAAAACGCTTCTTTATATCGTTTTTGAATAAAAAGAATTTGTAACCACGCTCACAATATATTTTCTGTTACCGATTCAAGTTTATTTATAAAGTTTTACGTAAAGTTTGCGTTCATAGAAATATTTTTTTTTTCAACTTTTTCTATCGGTAGTACCCAGCAAAATGAGAGCTGAGGAAGAAGTAGTAAAAACGCCACATCTACTGATCCGGATGTGGTGCAAACTTAGGTGAATCATAAATGATTTTAACATTGTCGTTTCATTGGGCGGATGGAGTGAATATATAACTTCCTTAATAGTATTTTAAACAGTGCATAAATGCTATTTTTCAATAGTTCATGGAAGATCCTTTTCAAATATATATTAACATTTATAATTAATAAAAATGTGCAGTATACTCTAGGGGATGTTTTTTTAAATATTAAAAAAAAATCTGTTGGTACCAGCTAGTATTAAACACACGAATCTCAGTTACAATCTGCTGTATTGAAGTAGACCGCTCTACCATTAGCACCAAAGTTACTAATGCAGTACAACAAGCTTAAAACGAACTTAAGTTGAAAATATTGATATATTTTTATGAAAACAATAAAAATATGCTACACAAATTTAATAATATCAAAAAGATAAAATAATGATTTTTAAAACATTTTTATCATGAGACCTCGTATCACTGAGATATAAATTATTTTTAAAATACTTTTAAGTTTTGATAAGGTTAAAAAAAAATATTAGGAAATAATAAAAATGCTCATTTAACTTATTGCATATTTTAAAATATTTTTTTAATAATTAATTTGACGATGAAATGATAGATAAAAGATACCAGAAAATGAGAAAAAAAATGTATCTCCCCAGTCCGGAATCGATCTCGCAACCTTCTGATTGCAAATCCAGCCACTTACCATCTCAACCTCCATATAAAAAAAAGAATATATGTACTTATGAAAAAGCACTTCTTTGGATGTTGTTAATATAGAAAAGATACCAATTAATTTATATGGTGATGCAAATGCTGTTTAAAATAACTTTAATTTAACATTTTTGACAGTTGTTAACAATAGCGTCTATGAAAGCGAAAAATGTGCGTATATTAATGTTTTGGAAGTCAAGTTAAAGAGGTTCTTAAAGCACTACTTCCACCTTATTTTGCTGGGTAGTTAAATATTGGCAGTAAAGTTTTGAATTTTATATTTTCTCTTTCAAAAAATTTGTCCAATAATTCACATAAAATGTTTTACAAAAAGAGTTTGTTTAAATACAAAACTATTTGAATTGAATTTACAAGAAATTCAAACATGCCAACATAAACATACAAAAAAAATACAAAAATTAGCTTGTGTATTAGAGTACCCATGAAATATATGAAAATTGCAAAGTTGTTTTTTTCTCGGTCCCCGCGCATTTTATGATAGGTTGGGTGTAAAAAATAAGATGTGCGAAAAAAAATTTTTCTATCGCGCAAAACAGGCCATGAGATTTTGACTTTTGACCTCAAAAATAAACTAAAAATGGTTGATATCTTTGTTATTCTACAAGTTTTTAAATAATCGGGTTTTGTTAAAAAGTGTTATTAGTGTTACTATGCAAAGTAAAACAGAAATTATTTTTATCATACATACTTTTTTCGCGGTCAAAATCAAAATTTTGGATTTTTTTAACCGCTCTTATTAATTTTGGTTAGGCTATATTTTTATTTGCTATACATCAGCTAATAGGCTATTAACTGTAGTTTTAGGAAAAGTTTGGTTTTTTCAAATATATCGTCTATTCCATGACAAAATGACAAAAACCATACAATGGATAAACAAAAATCTTCATTTATAGACTCAGTTTCTGAAAATTCTAAAAAGTCTCAATTATATTTCCATTTTATTTTAGATAATTTAAATAATTCTTTTTTTTTAGAAATAACAATTCGTCTGCCAAATTTCAATGCAAACAAAAATCGTGATGTTAAAAATCATTCGGTTTGACATGAAAATGACTCGAATATAAAGTCATTTACATTTTTGGTATTTAAAAAAAATTATAAAATTTAAAGATATTTGTGTGATTTTCAATAAATGTCTTTCCAAAAGACAAGTTATAGATCACAAGAATTTAAAATTGCTTAGTTCTTTTTACCCGAGTAAGCATGGTCTTATGTTTTTTCATATTAACATATTATAATATGTGATTATAGATGGTGTCATGCATGGACATATCTGATTATATGTGTTATATATGTATAAAATTAGGTATTAGGCATGTATGCCATACACAATAATACATTTTCATATATAACACAATATGCAATCGTATATGATGACATATAAGATATTTAATTTAAGATATAATAACATATACTGTATTATAAAAAATATTTTTGTGTGTTATATAAGATATGCTTATGGAGCCATATGAATAATGCAATTCAAGACATAATTATATAAGACATTAAAATCAACAGTTTAGTTTGAGATATAATTATATACGGTCCAACATAATTCATATTTTCTATGCGTATAAGTCATAAGTATATACCGTTAAACATAACACATACATAATTATGTGCAGATGTCCAAATTATATTTTTGTATACCCGATCAAAAAAAAGTTAAATCTCAAATGCAAAATCAGATCTCATTTGATATAGATCGATATTTATTCCTATCCAAGTTTGTCTCAAAATTGGGGTATCCAGTAATATCCGAGTAGATCCCTCGAATATATTACCGGATTAAGTTAGATCAAAATTTAGCATATCTTATTATGTATAGCATATATGCTTGATATCTTATTTTATAAAGGTTAATATTACACAATATATCGTTCTACATGTTACAACATAAGATATATTTATTAATATTATGGATATGCATGACACCATATACAATCATATATTATAATATTTTTTCAGATGAAAAAACATAAGACCATATATAGTTTTTTTACTCGGGTATTGTTATTAAAAATAATATATGCCATGGGATATAAGTAAATCCCATTTAATCCTTAAATATCGTATTCTATTCATCAAAAATTACTTATGTTTTTGTATCTAATTAGATCCAAGTAGATCGAAAATAATCTCACAGGATATTTTGGGATCTATCAGGATCTTTAATTAGATGTTTTTGAGGGAGTTAATCCGATATTACTGAATACTCCAATTTCGGGATACACTTGGATAAGATTAAATATCGATCTATATCAAATGATATCTGATTTTGTATTTGAGATGTTACTTTTTGTTTTGATCGGGTATGCAAATCGTTGTTTTTCAAGTCACCTTCTTTATTATTAACACAATTTTGTTTGCCCTTTATAAAAGAAAAAGACTGATAAATCAAAGAAACGTTAAAAAAATAATTAAAAAAGCATCTCCTATTAAATTATGATTTGGGCGTTTACGTCTTTTTGGCGGTTTGGGCTCGATATTGTGCATTAAACAAGTGTTAAAAACCTTACTTTTTCCAAGGTGTCATATAAAGACCATACAAATCTATAACTATTATCCGTACCAGATTTTTAACAAACAATTCAAATGCTTTATTTAATCAAAATGTACTCGACTTTGTTTTCTTTGTTTAAGCCAGACAGCAAATATTTCGCTGGCGCCAGTAACCTGTGGTGTTAGACCATGTCCTTTCTTTCATTTTTGTATTTCAAAAATACCTGTTCAAATCCCAAAATTTTCTTAATATTTCTTTTGTTCTGAGAAGAAAGATTTAGAAATTTTACAAAAATTTCTTTTGTTTTAAATAAAAAAAAAATTAAATTTTGTTCTGGTTTTGATTAAATTGAAAATTGTAAAATTGTTCTCTCATAATCTTGTTGTTTAAAAGTCCTTTTCCTAGCGCACTAAGCACTAAAATCTATTGTTTTATTTAAGTGTTATAGCGTGGAAAATTTAAAATCTTTTAAGTTTTCTTAAACTCTATTGTTTTAAATAAAATTTGTTATTCTATTGTTGCAAAGATCTATAAATATTGCAAGATGTAAAACATGTTCTTAAAGTTTGAAATTTTGTATCACACAGTGGTGGACAATACAAATTCAAAATGTGCTTCAAATGCTATTGATGCAGGTGAATATTTCTTTTACATTCAACTTACACCGAGATAATTATCTTAATGCAAATTATCAAGAGTTTAATAAAGACAGTGTAACTTCGATGTACTTCTGTCGATGAGAACGTTTTTTTAGTTTAATAAATTTTCATGAAATTTTATACAAAACTAGATTTTTCAACTAACTAATATCCTTTAGTAAAAAAGTATCTTTTTGAGTATTTAACTAAATTTTTCTTCATAAACTCAACGAAAAATTTCTTAAGATTAATGAACAGTTTTATAATTTTCATAAAAATTTGTTTTTATGAAACTGTTTCATTAAATGTACGCAACAAAAATATTGCTTCAATTAAACTTTTCTTTGATTTCAAACTCACTCTCAGCTAAAAGTTTAAATATAGCTATTAAATTTTTAATTGAAAGTTAACTTGGTGCACACAAAATTTGTAATTTTTATAACTTATAATGACAACAAATTAAAAAAAATGCCATAATTGAAAAAAATCGAAAAAAATGGAGAAAATAATGTATGAAAAGATCACAAAAATTAAAAAAAATCTCCAATATTTGAGAAAAACGTCAAAATTAAAAAAAAAGAAAAATCGCCTAAATTAAAAAAATTGCCTAAATTTAAAGAAAAAATCGATATAATTAAAAAAAAACGAGCTCTTTTAGTTTTGGAGATATCGATGTTTTAAGTTTTATGTATGCGACTTTTGAAAACAAAAACTTAAAAAATTGTGTCTGTGTAATTTATCTCCTTTAGTTTTCGAGATACAGCCGATGTTCCAAATAAATGTTCTTTTTGCTCAGCGATGTTCAGTTTTCGAGAAAAATGTGATCGTAGAATCTAGCCAATGAATTCTAAATTTCTTCAAGTTTCGAGATATTCACCTTGTAAATTTTATTATTTTAAATTAAATTTTAGTGTTTTTTTTAATTCTGGCGTTTTTGAAATTTTGGAGATTTTTTTTTTTTTAACTTTGACGTTTTTGCGAGTTTTTTTTTAATTTTCTATTCGTACTACCCGCTTGTCAAGTAGATCTCATCCGTTTGTTGTCTATAGCCCGGCAAATCGCACAACACATTACAGAGAAAATTCGTTTTTCAGTCGCACTAGCCGTATGTGAAATTGTCTCCCTGCGGAAGTCTTCCCTGCAAATTACAATTTAGAAAAATTCAAGTCAAATGTCCACAAACACTACTCCCTCTTTCCTCCTCCCCATAACCTATTTTACAGATATCAACACAATGCAATGCATTAGTAGGGACATCCCCTGAGTGTTGGTTCAACGTAAAAAAATTAAAATTGTAATTGAAACTAAATTAATTAAATAGTTAAAAATTATTTTAATTGATACTAAACTTTCCTTAATAGGACCGATTTCAATAAAACTTTTAATAGTCTTCACAAATACTTTAATTCAAATTCGATTTTTCTGTGTATGAAAATTTTAATACATATGATGAGTATATCGGCTTATTTCTTATTGTTTCAGAGAAATTTAAGCTAAATGGGGTACCAAATGAAAGAGGGTATTTAAGCTTTTTCGACATTCGTAATTGTTCGCCTTTTATGCGACTTTTGTCGAAGAGCTTTTGAACCCATATTTTAAATAAATGGCAACCCTAACACACTACACAGGAAATATTGGTATTAATCTTTGTTTTCAAAACTGCGTTCAAAAAAATTTGAATTTCATAAGTTTCAGACATGTTTCGATGTAAAAATTAGTAATTTTGACCCCTAATTTTAAATCTTAAGCTAAAAAATATACTTGTCACTTATTTTTTTTTTTTTCTTCATCACATATCCAAATTTCGTTAAGATCGGAGAGAACCCATCGGAAGACTCCACTTGTAAGACTTTTGTTTGTTGTTTTTAAAAATATTTAGTTTTAAAAGAAATTCCTTTTAGTATTGTTTTAAATTACTTTGAATTAGCAAAAATTGATATTAACTAATGCTTACATTAATATTAAAAAAACTATTGAACTAAGTTTATTGCTTAAGTCTTTTGTTTATTTATTCAGTACAAATATTTTTATTTAATTTTGATAGAAAATCTCAAAAATATAAACAAAATCCATAGAAAAATCCTTTTCAAATCCTTTTCATGTTGACTCAAATTACTTTCAATTAGAAACAATTTTTAACAAAATAATCTTTAACACACAATTTTAACCTTTTTCTATAATATACTTACTCCAATGAACCATAAAATTTTTAAAACCTTCTAAATAAGAATTGATTGATAACCCCAAATGCATTTGATACAAAAGATTTAAGAAACAAACTCAAGAGTTCTAAAAGAAAATGTTTAGTTCGGCAACAATATCTTTTTATATTGTTTAAATTATTCTTTCAAAACTCAAAAACCAAAATTATAACCCATAAATTCTATAGAAATAAATAACAAATAATTGTTTCCAACATATAAAAAGTATAAAAAAATAATCCCTTTTTTCTTTATTACGCGCCAGCAAAATAAATAATGAAAAGAGAAAATTTAAAAAAAATATTTTGTAAATGTCATTCAAAACTATAATAAAAGATGTCTACCTTTGAAATTCTTTTCCAAAATATATTTTGATGAATTACGCCTGATTGCCTGATTTGACCGTCTTGGCTGTCAGTCATAATGAATGCGTTACAATGTTTTAACAATTTATTTGCTTGTCTAGATCAGAAATTACTGATAAATTTTATGGAACTGAAGGTTTCAAACAATCATTTATTCATATTTAAAAATCCTTTTTTAAGCCATTCTTTTCTAGTTCAATTGTTCTTTGTTTAAAATGTTTATACACCCTTATGTAGTTTTTAATCTTTTCTAGAGCTGTTGAAAGTGCTTATAACCAGTGGCGGTCTTCATGCAGGTAGTACGTGTAGCATGTAGTAGCCTTTGGTTGTTTTACACTTCCCCTACTTCCATTATATTTTTTAGGATTTTTTTATTGTAACACAATTTCTTTTTAATCCACATCATCCTGTCGTCATTTATTTAGTCTCTTTTTTTTTTGGTAATGCAAGTCTTGTCTTGTTACAATTATTTTTTTTTTTTCAATATTTCAAGGATTAAATTGAAATTAAAAAATGTTTTTATAAAATGTCTAAAGTATGACCCGAGGGTGTAAAATATTGTTTATTGTTATGGGCAGATTATTTAAAAGCTGATCTTTGAGGGGATTTAAAAGGGAGCATAGATTTGGTTACAAATCAGGTTACATGATCTGACAAATCTAGTGAGTTATTTTTGCTAATATTTGGAATAAAGAGACAAAATTTTGAAAATCATAAAACAAAAATAATAATGAAATAAAAATGTTAAAAAAAATCTGAGAGGAATCGAACAAATGCCCGTGGTTTTGTATAATAACATATTATTTATTAAACCTACATATACAGTTTTTTTTTGAATTTTTCGTAATTAATCACCTATAGTTTCGACCTTAATAACCCCGACAGTCGAAATTCGAGAGGAATTCTACAAAACTGTATCCGTTTTTTTTTTGCACAGAATGTCCACATCTTACCCATGTTTTAAATTATGCAGGTCCAGAGCATAAAAAAGGAAAAAATCGAGTTTTACATATTGCATTTTTAAATTATTTCATTATTTTTCAGCTAACTCTTCGACGTTAAAAGCACTAAAAATCCATATTCGAGTGGAATTAATAGAAAATAGTTTATTTGCCCAGTATGCCTTCTATTTAATTCAGGAATTTCAAATTAATTCAGGAATTTCGAATTGGAATTTCAACTTGCGGAATTTCAAATTGCAGAGAAAAAAATGATTGCTGATTAAATTTCATTTAAGCTTTTGTTTGATTTCAAACTCACTATCAATTAAAAGTTTAATTAAAAACGAATTTAGTGCACATTATATGTACAGTTTTTATAACCGATAATGATAGGATATTTAAAAACAAATGCCAAAAATTAATAAAAAAAAACACCATAATTTTGGGTTTTTTTACCGGATTTTTGGCAATTTTGGTGATTCTTTAAATTTTGGCGCATTTTTCATATTGTGGCGATGCTTTTAATTAAAATAAATAAATAAAGAAGAATATGAAAAAATATGAAAAAATTTAAAGAATCACCACAATTGCAAAAAAAAAAATCGGTATAAAAAACAACGATAATAATGAAAAAATCGACAAAATTGAAGTTAATCGCTAAAACTAAAAAAATCAACTAAATAAATTACAAAATTTAAAAACTTCGCCAAGATTAAAAACAATTGTCAAAAGTTAAAAAGAAACCGTAAAAAAGACAAAATTGCCCAAATAAAAAAACAAAACAAAATAATGGTAAAATTAATAATGTTTTCGTGATCTGGCGATGTTTTTTTTCAAATTTTAGCGATTTAGTTTTTAATTTTAGCGATTTTTAAACTTAGATTATTTTATTTTTCAATTTATTTATTAAATTTTGATAATTTTTTTTCTTTTTTTTTAATTGTGTCATTTGTTATTTTTAGTAATTTTTTTGTTAACTTTAGCAAATTTTTCAAATTTTTCCCAATTATTGACAATTTTTTTAAATTTTCGTTAATGAAATATATGTACATGTCTGATCATATATGTTTTCGGTTATAATTTTATTTAGCTAAAGCTTACCATTTACTGATGTTCAAATATGGCTCAATATATGACCATATATGGCCTCATTTACGAAATATGAGCATATATGGATATATTCCCTCAATTTAGGATCCTAAAATGCGTAAGATAAAACCAAATATAGTCATATTTTAAGCCAATTGTGGATATATATAATAAGCTTAAGAAACAAAGTTAAGAAATTTGTTACCAAAAACCACATTTTCTAGAAATCAGCTAATTTAAAATTGTTCCACTCACTAAGTGAATAAAGGTATATCTGTAAAACCTACATTTTTAAAGTCCAACTTAAGTCCATTAAAATAACAAAAACACATTCATATATTGCATTTTTTTTTTTTTTTAATTTAATAAAAAGCTGAAAATTGGGTTTTTGCGAAACATCTTAAATTTATACTTGGTTTTTTTTTATTACCAAGTTTGAATGTGTTAACAGTATCCAAAATTATAAATTTATTATCAGAGTATCTATGGGCAATTGAAAAACAAAAGTACACACAGAGAAAAATTTAGGTATTTGCCAACAGAAATTTTGTTATTACGACTCAAATTAGGTTATTACGAATTTCAGAAGGTTGGCTCAAATTAACATTACTTTTCACAACAAAGTTCGGTTAATTCAACAGAATTTTAGTTGCAACACCAAAAATATTTAGAATTCTAATGTAAATATCATTGTACTAACTGAATTTATAAGTTGTCAACATTAATATACACTTTTCTATTCGGTTGGCACTTTATTTCTCTGTGTGTAACAACAAAAAAAAAAAAAAAAAAAAAAAAAGTAGTTTTAAATTGGTAAAATAGAACAACTGTCAGCGTTAGGAACCATAAAAATCGCCAAAGTGCATTTTTAAAACTCCCTAATGATCACATACAAAATCATATATGATCATATTTGGTCAGAAACACGGGGGTAAAAATTGTTATATCTAGTCATATATAATATGATTAAGTCATATGTGATTTTAAATGAGGTCACATTACTGCTAATATCATTATACACAAATACATCTGATAATTGTTATTGAGAGATTTTTTTATATGTTACTTTATATTATTATATGTCTCTAAATCTTACTCCATAAATAACTACATAAGCCATATAAGAAAAATCCAAATATATGTAGTAATCGATGTGATTATATACGGTCCCATGCTAAGTCTTATTAAACTGTATGTGACGCCATACTGAAAATATTTTCCTTATCATCCCATACATATTTTGGTAAAGTTCCATATCAAATTAAGTTATAGTTGCAAATATATATATAATTTCAATTAAAAAAATGTGTACATTTTATAAGACAATACCACTTAATTATATATTTATGAAACACTAAATTTGTTCTTGATAATTTTTAATCATTTCGTAGTTTCATTTAAAAAAAAATTTGGTTTTTAAAACTTTTGATTTCTAGAAATTTTAATTTGAAACTTAAGTACATTTAAGCATAACTTCGAGTAAATAAAACCATACCTACTATCGGCTAAAATTTTATGAAATCAGATACATTTATATCTAATTAGATATACAGTCGGGCCTCGATTATCCGTGATCCGGTTAACCGGTAACCCCGATTAACCGTGATGGCCAAAGATCAGTCTATTGTTTTTTGTTTGCAATATTTTCAAATTGTTTGCTTCGATTAACCATGATTACCTCTATTATCCGTGATGGCAGAATTTTGCCCAAATATATAAGTTGAAAAATATTAGACAAACAACATTACACGACTATTTTTAAGAAATTGTATTCTTTTTTTGCTTAATGTCCTTTTTTGCCTCATGTTTTCAGTAGAAAATTTAATGTATACATACTTATTTAAAAATGTACATAAACTTCTTGAATTAATTTTTTTAATGTAAATATGTATGTACACCAATGTTCACTTGTTAAATAATAAAAATATTAAAAAAAAACTGTATAATCAAAATTGTTATTCGATTAACCGTGAAAATCGATTATCCGTAATACTTCTGATCCCGACCATCACGGATAATTGAGGCCCGACTGTAATTTAATGGCCCGGATATGGACAAATCTCGGATAGAATTGTATCAAATTATATCTAATTTGATACAATTTTTCGGATAAATTTATATGTGCCTATGTATGGGAACTTATCAAATGAGATATAATTGACTCTGTATTAAAATTTTTACCCGGGCAACTAGTTTTTTATTTGGGCGGTGAAAATGGGATCGTATATGATTAATATAGTTTTATATATGACCATAAGAGCATATATGAATCATATGTGAGCACATGTAGTATCATAAATTACCCTATACCCTCAAATTTCGGTTCCGAAAATATGGTCACATGCGACTCCATATAGGCTAATATATTGAACTATATATGAACATATATGATTAGCTTTACATATATATGATTATTTACAAGCACATGTAAGAGTATATATATTTCTATACGATCACATTTTCACCTTAGTTAGAAAATGTTTATAATAACTTCATTATTTATTAAAAATTCTTTTAGTACTTTTCTGAAAATAATCTTGAGGCTTTTAGCAAGTCCATAATAATTTTATCTAAATAACACAGTTATATTTACATAAGACCCGTCCCATTGTTTAAATAAAAAATAATCATATAAATTGTTTGCGCATTAAGAGATTTCTTTAAAGTGAATGAGATATTTACATATCCTTTGTAAATAGTGTTTAAAAACTACTAAACAAATTTCGGAAATTTCTTAAGTTTTTTTTTTTTTTTGTACACAAAATATTTGTCTTTTTTTTTTTTTCTTAAACAAAAATAAAATAAGTTTTTTAAATAAACGGCACAAATTATGATAATAACACTTGTTAAAAATGTAATGAAACATAAAAATATTCTAGTTACAAAGGGTTTGCTGAATTATTGTGTAGGTGTTGAAGCCACGACATCTGTAACTAGAGACAAATCCGATAAAATTTTAAAAAATTATTCAAGTAAATCGATTTTTTTTTACTGATCTTTACTGTACGAATTTATCACTAAAATGTTTGGCTTTAAAAATCGTCATTATAATTTTTTTAACTCTACTTAAAAACCCTTATCGTCTTTCATGAAAAATGTCCCCTATTCATTTATTTTTCATTTTCTTGGTACTTTTTATATGGATTTACATAAATCCATTAAAACAAAAATTTTAAAATAATAAAAAAAAAACAATTCCTAAAATTTATGTAAAATCACGTATCAGCATCCATAACCATACACAATAAATCGAAATACAAAATATTTTCTTTCAATTCATTTTAATGATTCTCCTTTCACCAAAAAATACAATAATAGCATCGACATAAAAAGACTACCAAAAACGGACAATAGCTTTTAAAATATAGGGTTATCATTAAATATATACAAAAAGGGAATCTTTATTTAAAATGTAAAAGTAATTATTCTTTCTCCCTATAACCAAAATATATAAAATTTTTTGATTGCTTTTAGTTTGACACAGCAATTTGAACACGTGCAAGGGTCAGTTTTACTTTTAAAAGGCAGGTAAAAAGAAAACAACCATTACTTTCGAAAAAAAAGAAGATAAGAACAAAGTAAATAAAAAAAATCCCAAAAACGATTTTTGAAAAAACAACAAAAAAATCCATAAAACTAATGGACCATAACGAGAGCTCTTAATAGACTGATAGATGTATGATGCTTTTAGTACTCTTTTCAATACAGCACAGTGGTATGGAAAGGAAATTATGACAAAAAAGAAAAATTACCACCGAAAATAATAACGATGTCGGTATTTTCTAATCCATACTTAATAAACCCTATGGGGAATGGGACCGGTTCTGCGTGTGCCACAGGATCGGTCCCTTCGTGCCAGAGACCGGTCCTCTGCTAAACCCTACCCTATGTAAACAACTGGCAACTTTAACATTGGCTTGTCATAGGAGGGTGTCATTTGTTCTGCTTTAAACCACATAGTGGCATACCACAAGACTAACCAAAGATGGGCATACCACAAGACTGTCGCAAAAGGCCAATGTCGTATAAAATAAACGAAAACTAAAAAATAATTCTGGCCAACTGGCTTTTTCTTGTTAATAAGCATTCTGGTTAAGGGTTTCGCTATTCAAAACCCTTCCGAAATACAAACTCTATTAAAAACCTACACACAGAGAAATAAAGTGCCAACCGAATTGAAAGGTGTATTTTAATGATAACAACTTATAAATTTAGTTAGTAAAATGATATTTCTATTCGATTTCTGAATATATTGGGTGTTGAAACTAAAATTCAGTTGAATTAACCGTGAAAACTAATTTTAAAGTGTGCCAACTGACTAAAATTCGTAATAATCGACTTTGAGTCGAATTAACTGAATTTCAGTTGGCAATCAGCTGAAATTTTCTCTTTGTGTACTGATTTTTAAATTGTTAAGTGCCTAAAGTCAATCAAAAATAACTGTTTAAATACTATTTTTTATTTTAAAAAAGGCAAATAACTTTGTCACTTTTTAACTATTTAATGGTTACTTTAAATAGTTAAAAATTTAACGATCTTTTTACTTCAAATTTAAGTAAATTTGGAATAAGTTTTATGTCTACACGAATATCAAAAATTGCTTCAGTTTCTTTTTTTTTTGATAATTTTAAAATCTTTACAATTTTGTCTGCCACTCAGGGCTATATATTTTTTAAACAAAAGTAAAGTTAATTATAGTCTAGTCAATTTAGGGTGACATTTTCCCGAAAATTTTGCAAAATGAAAACATCAAAATTTTGTTCAATTTTCATAAAATGTCCTAAAAAGGAGTCGCTCCACACATAAACACGAATCATATTTTTTCCATTTTTTTTTTTTTTTAATTGCAACTATTATTTATTTAAAACAGCAATCGACATCTCCAAATTAGGCAGTTTAAAAAAATCTTTAAAAAATTAAATTTTTCACAATTTTAAACGTCATATATCCATAAACTTCGGATCATAACTTATATGTTCATATATAAGACCAAATATGTTTATATATTACCATGGCGCTACGAAATAACCCCCAATGAAATAACCCCCAACGGCCAAAAATGAAATAACCCCCAAAGAAATTGTGTTAAATTGTTTGGGGGTTTTTAATTTTTTTTTTTGGGGATTATTTCATCTTACGGTTTGGAGATTATTTCATTATGAAGCAACCCCCAATGAAATAAAGCCCAAAATTTAAATTCTTTGGAGATTATTTCATATGCAATTATTTTTGGGGTTATTTCATATTTTTTGGGGGATATTTCATTTTGCTAAAAGTGAAATTTTTTTAATATTTGTTAGTTTTTCTGCGTGGCGGCCTGCGGCCACTCTTAGTGGTTTTCTCCTCCATGGGACGCGGCAGGTGGGTTCGCTGAATAAAGTTTCCCTGCGCGCGTCACACTAGGGAAGATAATGAGACGCGCGCAGGAAAACTGTATTCAGCGAAGCCACCTGCCGCGACCTATGGAGGAGAAAACCTCTAAGATCGGCCGCAGGCCGCCACGCAGAAAAACTGAACAGTGTAACAAAAGAATCAAAAATATGAAAACAAAAAATAAAAAAAACTTGGGACATATTTCATTTCTTTGGAGCTTATTTCATTGGGGGTTATTTCATTTCTTCCTTTGGGAGTTATTTCATTACGAAACAACCCCCGAATTTTGGGTGTTATTTCATTTTCACCTTTGGGGAATATTTCATTTCTTTTGGGTATTATTTCATTTTTTTTTTGTTGGGACTTATTTCATTTTTTTTGGGATTTATTTCATTGGGGGTTATTTCATTTTGTCGTTTGGGTGTTATTTCATTGGGGGTTATTTCGTAGCGCCTATTACCATATATGCTCAGCTATACCCATATATAATTATTCCTGTTCATATACGATCCATTTTTACCTGGGACTCTATAAATGTAAAAGCAGTTTATTTAGTGTTCTAAGAATACTGTTCTTTGTTCTGGGGAGACATGTTATTGATTCCAGAGAACTTTAATTTAATTGTTACAGTAGTCCGAAGTTTGCTGATGGAAAATAAAAAAAATTCTTTTGACCATTTTCAACAAATTGTATTTCTCATCCACACAATTCTAACCACTGTTCTTCTTTTCTATCCTACAAATCTCGTATTGTTAAATAGACATAAAAAACAACTCCTTAGACATTAAAGATGAAGATCACAATTTTTTCAAACAACAAAAATTATTAAAATTTTTTGGTTAATGCTAAAATATACGTTACTTTTTTCCTTAAATCAGCTTAAAAAAATACGTTACATTTTCCCTTAAGGTTGCTTAAAAAAAATACGTTACTTTTTTACAATTTCCAATTATACAAGTACTTGTTAGGCATAACTAATTTCTGTGTATGAAATATTTTTCTGTTAATGCCTCATGTCATCAGATTACACTTGATTTTCTTATTTGTAAGAAAAGTATCCTAAATAGACAGTGGTTGAAAAAATACGTTACTTTTTTGGGATAGTTGCTAAATATAAGAAAAAAGGATATCCTTGAAATAATTATGTGGGTGTTTTCTATTGAAAATAGTAAAAAAAGGACACTTAAGAAAATAAGCAATTGTATCTCTAAGGAAATACTAACAATAGAAACGACCGTTACAAAAATAGTTTTGTAACGTATTTTTTTCTGATTTCTTTAATAAAATCAAGAAAGAAGTAACGTATTTTTAGCGAGAAACCATATTTTTCCAGTATTCAAAAGTAGGATCTTGTAACGTATTTTTATACTTTTGAAATAATGGACAATCCGAGATAGTCAATGCGATTCCCTTTCTCATTGCTAATAAAATAGTTTTCTCTTAAAAAATAATGGATTTTAGGACAGATTTTTATTCACAGCACCATTTAAATTTCGCGAAAATCTAAGGAATATAAAAAAACAATTTTAAAACACACAAATTATAATAATTAAACCTCAAATTTCAAACTATTTACTAAAATGCTCTTTAAAATGGTACAAATTTTTAAACAAAATTAAATTTTAGGAGAAGCATCTTAGTCTGTGGCCATTGTGTTTTAACCACAATATGAATTGTTCATATATTTCCGTTCTTTTAAACTGTCATCATTACAAAAATACTTTATTTCTTTGAAATTCATCTTTAATCTATCATATTTTATAAGTTTATCTTATAGTATTATATTTGAGACTTTTTGTTTTAAAAACTCTTCCGTTATTATCATTTTTCTAACACCTTTTCCCTGTTAAGCCTTTGTTTATTTTATCTTGGCAATATTACACCCACTTTATGACTAACAATTGTGTGATACAGTCTGCGAAGGAACCAAAGCACACAAAATAAAAATTTATTTTTCTCCTTTCTCGTTATAAAAATTTTGCAAACAAAAAAAGAATCCATAATGGAGTCTAATGGAATCATACTCCTTAATAAAAGTTGTTTTGAATAAATTTTTTAAAAGCGTTAGTACATTTTTATTCAACTTATAAATGCAAAAATTCACATTGCATACTTTTTAAGCCCTGTGGTTAAATAAATATTTTAGCATGTAGTAAATGAAGTCTGACACTCAAAGAAATATATACGGATAACAAAACAGGTACTTTTTTTTACAAAAAAAAAAAAAAAACATCCTAAAGCATATCGAAAGGGCTATAGATTTCGAAGAGTTGAAAATTAAACTGTGAGAAAAGAAATTAAAATTAGAAATTTATAAACCAAAATCAGGTGCTTGTGCAAATTTAAATGTAACTGACACTAATAGAAAACATATGATTTTCTATTGTTGATTTACTTGAATAAACGTCACTACATTGCTAGGTCTGTCAAAAAGTATTTGGAAGATGACAAAGCCTATTGTGACAATTTTTTGTTGTTGTTTTTGTTTTTTCTTTGATATTTTAAATTTTGAATCTCGCTCCTAGACGAGGACAAGAAATTCTCATTGAGTTTGTGATTTAACATAACAAATATCTCTAGAAATTCTAATAACAAAGTCCCCTGAAGATTTCCTTGGGCAGGAATGAAATCCGGATAGGGACACGCCTACATCAGATTGCTTTTCACAATTTGTTAAATAAGTTTTGGGACTTTAGGACATTTAATTACTATAAATGCAATTAATGTTTATCCCGATGAAAATAAATTTAAATAACAAATGATTTCTTGTTGTATATAAATATTTAAGACCTTCAAGAGTTTATACAAAGATTCCAAACATCCCAGCAAAATCTCAGTAATGTTCTCTCTTTACCAGTATCTAACCAATAAGCAGAAGTATTGGGACCAACTTCATATAACTCGGCGTTAAAACCCATTATTGTTGTTCGACGAGGTCGTTTTAGTAAGTAGTTTTAAATATTTTCTTCATGAAAAAACGCACAAAATTTGTACACTCGCTTACCCGAAACAAGAAAAATATGTGGTTATAAGTTTTTAAATAATAAGGCTTATACTTATACTTATCAAAGATTAAAAAATAAGTAGGAGTATCATAAAAGTTTCATGTTCAATAAATCGTAAATTAATAAGATTTGCTCAGTTTCATTTTGGGATATAAATTGTAAATTTATATGGATATTTTCACTGGATAACACAGAGGGTCTCAATGATATTTCTAAAAAATTAATTTTGAAATAGAAAAATTTGGATTTTAAAATATAAACATCAGCATTCCAGTACCAACCAACGTAGGAAATTATAGAAGTTATCAGTTTTAAAAGGCTTTATGAAAGCCATATGCAGTTTGAACACGCCAAATTCTCAAGAAGTAAAATGTGTTGGATTAGGAAGGCAAACTCTACGACCTCGAATTTTTTTCAAGATCAACTAATGTTTTAAGATGTGTATAGCAGAAGAGAGGCCCAAACAAATGCGACGCATGTACACAATTTGCTTGAACCAACACGTTCCAATTATAATGGTGTAATGGTTAGCGCGTTGGACTGTTACACAGATGGTCCCAGGTTCGACAACATCAATTTAGAAAAATAATATGTATGAGTTTTCTATCACTTATATATATCGCTGCGCACACCTTCGGTGTTCCCATAGCATTTAACCCCACCAAAGTAATATAATGAATCGGGGCTATGAAACAAAAAAGCTTCAATAAATTCGCCAACTTTACATCAATTGGCGAGCAACAACTGTTCTAAAACTTATCTACTCGCGCAATTACAGTGTTGCCATGTTTGAAGCCCTTCATCTTTCACCACCTTTCATCTCTCCTGTATCCCCTTTCCGAAGAAAGCAACACATTAATTAATAGGAAGAATTTCCTGAGTGTTGCTTCTCTTTAAAAAAAAAAAAAAAAAAAAAAAAAAAAAATTATGGCGGTAAATAGAATTTTCAGTTATGGAGAAAGGAGGTATAACAAAACATAAATTATCCGTTTTTAAACGATATTTCAAATGTCATAATTTTAGCAATTTTTTAATTTGTATGCTTTAGTCATTTTGTTCTACGAAGAATAAATCCACTAATTATTATTTCCCACATCATGCTAAATGTCGTTATATGGCATTTTGATCATATGTCAATACAGTGTACATATAAAATATTTGCAAACGTATAAATACTACTAAGGAGGAAAAACATAGATTCTCGGTTTGTATGCTTTGGTTCTTTCGCAGACTGTGTGTATGTCAATACTTACAAAATCATATTAATTGTTTATTAATCCTTTTCTTTAGAAAACTCAACGATTTGTTACAGACAATTTCCTTTGAATTTTACTTTATGAATTATGGTTTTTGAGATTAAATAAACACATACAATGTGAGTCAATGTTAAGAGTTAAAGAAAAGGATTTTCGTTGAAAGGCATTAAAGGATGTAACAAACGGTAAACGAGGAAGTATTAAAATTCATGTTTTTAAGAATTGAAATTTATTTAAAGAATTTTGGGAAAAACTAAGTTATCCCTGAAATCACAGGCTAAACCAAAATTAATCAGAATTGTTGTTTTTTTGAAAATTAGCAATACATTTAGATTTATCGTATATCGAATACAAGAGCAGAATCAGCACCCAGAAAACAGACTTGGTAGTAGAAACCGTATTTGTGGCCAATCGATTAAATTTTTCAGTCATTCGATTGAAACAAAAGAAATTTGGTAATAACTATCAAAAAATTCGATAGCTACAACCGAAACATTCGATTGGCTACTAACACGGTTGCTACTACACTCATAGAAATAAACCGGTAAAAATAGCGGAAAAGCAACTAAAATTTTTTTTTGCTAAATGTTAATAAAATAAGAACAGCAAAAATAAATCTGTTAACTTTTCAAAATTTTAGTTATATTCAATGTGAATTTTACTCTGCAAAATTAGATAAATATTTGTAGACTCAAAATAGCAAACAGAAACTGTAATATAAACAAAATTTTTGCTGTATTTACTTCAAACTTAGTAAAATGCAAACAACAGTTTATTTTGCTAAAATCAACAGAAGTTTTTGGTAACAAATTTTAGATTGCCGATTTCAGAAGGGTGGACTACTCGAAATTTTTAATTTGGATAAGTTAGGTTAGGTCCAAAAGAGTGAAAATGCTTCCCTAATCCGACTCAAGTTCCTGAGGACTTACACTTAAGCTAGAATGTCGGCTTGTTGTGCACTCTAAACAATCGGTCCTATGTCACATTCCCACCCCAGGAACTCCGTCGCACTGACGAAATTACTCAACTTCTTCCATCCTATGCCCCTAAGATCCCCCAATGTCGATATTGGGTCACTGGATAGTATTTCGACCCAAATCCCACCAAATGCCGGATATTCACAGAGATAGTGTTCTCCTTGTCATCCCCGCAGGCCCTACACACTCTCGAGTCCGCCTACAAATACGGTGGAGATGGGACCTTAGTGTCGAGTGTCCCGTGAGAATTTCCATCAAAAGACTTAGTTCCTTCTTACTGAGATTCAAAATTTTCCTAGTCTTGTCATTGTCCGGGTTGCCCCAGAGAATACCCGTGGTCCTGCCAACACCCGCATTCTTCCATATGGTCCTATGCATGGCGTCAGTCAGTCCACCAGCTCCGCCTTGAGAGCTCGAATAGGTTTAGCGTCATTAGCCATTTCGTTTCCCGCTATACCACAGTGTCCCGGCACCCATATAATCTCTATGCGTATCCGTGCAGAGAAATCGTTAATTTCCCCTTTACACCTGAGTATCGTCATTGATCCCACAGAGTCCGTAAATAGAGCCCGGATAGCCGCTTGGCTATCCGTGAAAATCACAATATCACCGGTCCCATGATATTCTCCTGCTTAATGCACTCCGTAATCGCGGTGACCTCCGCCTGTAGTACGGTATTATGGTCAGGAAGACGGAAGCATTTGCGTACATTGAAGTCAGCGTCACAAAAGCCCAGACCCGTTTTCCCATCCAGTTTCGATCCATCATAGTTAATGCGGCCTCGTACTTCACCTGTAACTTAATTGGGCGAATTGCCAGAATAGTCTCGAAAGCCCTAGTAAATGCGGTTCTCATTGCGCCACTAATGCCCAAACAGCATAGGCGCTGTACCTTCTGCAATAGTCCCACATACGAGCCAAATCTCATCGAATATTTTGTTACTTTCAATTAACTAAAATTCAGCTCAAATATAACTAAATATTTGTAAATTCAATAAATTTATTTTTGCTATTCTTATATTACTAATATTTAGTAAAAAAAAAATCTGCTAATTTTAATAGATTTTTCTGCAAGCTCATTTTTAACCAATTTTTAGTAGAGTTTTTTGCTGAGTGTAGCCAGTTTATTTTATTGATGAGTCTAATGTGCTATTTACACTGTGCTACAAAATGAAGCGACCAAATAGGTAGATCTTGTTGAGTGGATCACATT
This sequence comes from Delia radicum, assembly GCA_021234595.1. Taxonomy (NCBI): domain Eukaryota; kingdom Metazoa; phylum Arthropoda; class Insecta; order Diptera; family Anthomyiidae; genus Delia; species Delia radicum. The sequence goes on along the minus strand of CM037853.1, from coordinate 221,046,646 downwards.
ACGATTTCTGAAATTTTAACACACCCTCTAAAACTGAAGTTCTTGTTAAAAATAAAAACACTTTGTAAGGCTTCGCAGAATTAAACAAATTATAACTTAATTACTTTTCAAGCGATATTTTATTTTTTGATAGTTTTTGGAAAGAAAAGTAGTTTTTCGAAATTTAATTTTTTTGTAAAAAAAATTAAGTTGTGAAAAACAAATTTTCTTCTTCTTCTATTCCTACTATTCAATTCTACTATTCTTATTCTGTTTCTTAATAAATTAAATTTATTCTAAAACTATATTTAGTTTTGAGACGATTTTTTTTTTATTGAAGTTTAGTTCTTTCCAAAAAAATGTTTATCCAATTTATTCTGAAAGTGCGTTCATTTCTTAGTAAAAAGATTAATAACTTACATTAATATTAATAACTTACATAAAGTTATCGTACACTCAAAATAGTTTATAGTTTAAATTAAACTGAAATTGTAATGAAAATCATTTAAAATCAGGCCTACTTACTTTTCATTTCAATCAAATGTTTCTTGTTATTTATTTTTAAATATTGTTGAAATAAAAAATGTTTTAATTTTTGTATTAAAAATACAAAAATTGTATTTTCGGACTTTTTATATATTCATATATTTAATTAGAATATTGTTTTACCTCAAGTCCCAAGTCAAATAATCCAATGATTTTTTGGACTTAAATAGACTTTTAAGTCAACATTATCAAATTTATGTGCGAATTTATGATGTGCTGTAAACAATCCCACAATTCCCCAAAAAAAAAAAAAATAATAATACAAAAACGGGATTTTTACATTTTTTGCTGACATGTCATTTAAAGTGGAGCTTACCCAATAAATTAGGTAAATGTTGGAGTATCTATAACCGCTTTCGCTACCTAATTGAAGGTGTGCACAATTTTTAACAATTCTCAATTTTATATTTTCCTTAAAAATGTGGCAACTTTAGAAGCGTCTGGCGGGAAAAATATATATACACATCAATAATTTTTTTAACACAACTCTATTTTGTTCCGCTATTCGCAAAAAACCAGGCACCGTAATCATTATGAGTTTTATAATAAAAATTACACAATAATGATGATGTTATGAGTTTTAAGGATTTTCTTCAATGGTAATGATTATTTTTGAGTAATAATAAAAAAAATCCGCAATAATCATTATTTTTGAGCAAAAAAAATAAAACTCAAAAATAATCCTTATTTATGATTTTTATTTTTTTCGCTCAAAATAAAACTCACTTTCATGTAGGTGTAAATATATATACATATTAGGGTGTGGCGATTAGTATGGAAGGAAAAAAAATCTTAATGGGCGCTTCGCGTTTCTGATTCTTAGGATTGTACTGAGCAAAAAAGTCCACTAGACCATACGTCTACGGTGAAAATCGAGCTTCCAGCTTTTGAAATTAATAATTAACCCCTTAAACCCCACCCACAAATATGATTGATGCATTAATCTGCTAGAGAAGAGATTGATACCAAAATCTTCGATAAGCTCCCCCTACTTCCTGAGATATGTCCATCCCACACATTAAAAGTGAGTTTTATTTTGAGCGAAAAAAATAAAAATCATAAATAATGATTATTTTTGAGTTTTATTTTTTTTTTTGCTCAAAAATAATGATTATGGCTGATTTTTTTTATTATTACTCAAAAATAATCATTACCATTGAAGAAAACTTTAAAAATCAAAAATTTAAAAATCATGACGGATATGCAAAGATTGTCAAAAAATAATAATAATGGTGCAATAATTTTTTTTTTTATGTCTCTTCTAAGTGATTGATTTTTTGATTCAAAAAAACGAGCAATAATCATTATTTACGGTCCCTGCAAAAAACTGCACCTGGGTCGGACCAAATTTTAAATTTCACATTTTCAAATGGGAATATATCGGGAACAATTAGAGATAACTCACACATGTGAGCATGTTTATTGTTAGTCTCTAATAGATTACAATTATGTTAATTTTTTGAAAATCGGTTTAGAAACAAACATCCAGCGAGCACACAAAATGTATATACGAAAAGTTCCCTAGTTTGGGTGATCATATTGAAAAATATAAAAAAATATTTTTTTCAAATAATTATTTTTGAACTATTGTTCCCAATCTTTTTGTTTATTTAATATTAAAGTCCGTTATAGAGTTATTTTATGGTTTTATAACACTAAATTGTCGTTATCCAGTAAACAAACTGTAGCAGTTTAAAAGTACTGGGGTGTAAACGAAATAGTAGGTCCATAATTAATTAATTGGTCAATATTTACACATTTTTTTAAATGATTGAAAAAGTTTTTCTATTTTTATTTCTATCACATAGGACAATAAATACTGTAAGTTTTACATTTATATACCGTTTTTTTCAGCTCGATAGTTGCTACGAAAAGCCTTATATATTTAGTCAAAATCAAAGAGTTTGTCATGGAATATCTATATTTTTTAGTAAGAAAGCATACATGTTATTGATATTTTAATTAACCAGAAATTTTACAGCATTTTAATTAGACTGTGATATCTTTCTTTTGAAAGTAATTCCCACTCTGTCCTGTTATTGATGTCTTTGTTTCGGTAGCCCACCATAGGAGTTTCGTAATCCACCAAGAGTCCTACCCTCAAACACTCCCTCTAAAGTACACTTGTAACAATTATATCCTGCTATAATATTCTTAGAAATCTTAAATGCTACACTTGTAAAAATTTAAAATATTTTTAACAACAATGGAGTATTTGGCTTAAAGGTAAATTTAAAAATGATTACTTATGGTTACACCTACCATGTAGCTTTAAAATAAAAAAAAAAATCGTACCTTAAAGGAAACTCTAAAATTAAGCGTATACTGTAACTCAGGATTACATGTTTTATATCCTACCACACATATATATACAGCTGTGGTCATTAAAATAGTAGTGCTTTAACCATTGTTCTTTGATGTTGTGCATTATATAGATTTTATCTTGGTTTTAGATCAATAAATTTTCAATTTGTCAAAAACACTCCATTCTCTATTTTGAGAGTGTATTTTCAAATTTACCTTCACTTCATTAAATGTAATCGGTCATAATAATAGTAAAATAACATTTGGAAAAATTTATAAAAAGAGTATGCCATTTTATATTAAAAGTGTAAATACTATTAACATATATATTTCCCACCTTTTTACTAGAAATTAGTTATTTGGGCCAAATCCTTGAAAAGAGCTGTAAAGAGCCTGTTTCACAAACAATCCATATTTTGATATTTCCTGTGTCCGTGTTGAGTATAGAAATTTCGTGATGGCTTATGACTTAGGATATACCGACTACATACTTACTGTTAAAACATAAATTTTAAATTACATTGAGTTTGGATGGCTAAATTATCAATTAAATAAATTGACCCCATTATCAGCAAGTTAATTTTTTTTACAAATGAACAGGCATGGAGTATATGTATGTCCCTTTGGAATCTCAAAAATTGTGAACTCTAATCTATTTGGATCAATTCTGGAGGAAAAATTTTATATACACTCAGGGAACTTCTACTTTAAAAATATGTAGTTGTTTGGGTTGTAATACAGTTTCTTTATTTTTAATGTAAATGTCAGTCATTTGAGGAACAAATTAACCTTGTAGTTCATTTAAAAAAACAAACCACATCAAATGACTGTTTTATGATTTTACATTTTTTTTCATTGTTATTTAAAAAATAAAAAAATAAATGTTTGTTTATTTTTTACTAAAATGTGGTTAATTTTTACTACAATTGTGTATCATTTTTTGAACATTAAAAAGCAAATGACAATGTTAGTTGGATTTACTGAAATGTAAGTCGTCCTTTCTATGAGTGAAATTTCATTTGTTTTTAACCACATTTTCAGCGTTCTTTACCTACATAGTATTCTAAGTGTAGCTATTGAAATTTGTACCTACTACTACTATAACGTTACTTCAGCTAGTAGAAAGAAACTTACTAACAAAAATTACGAAAAACCTTTAAAACCCCCAGCGGACTTTGGTCGATAATGGAGGGGTAGTTCTGACTAGTCTTGTGTCCTGAAACTTTTACATCTGCATATTACAATTTCAATTTCGAACGTCCCATGTAGGCTTCACGCAGAGAAAAGAGTATCATATTATGATAGTTTAAGCGTATCATATTATGATTACAATGCCTGATAATTATAATATGATCATAGCAATTATATTACGATTCAAAATGTCGATAAAATCGTCATCGGTAATCATAATATGATCTGTCAGAATCATATATATGATAATTAGGATTATTATATGATAATTTCGTGTCCGCAATCATGTTCAATCATATTTTTTCTCTACGTGTACTCACTTATTTGGACCAATAAATATATACAATTCTAAAGCAAATATTTATGGCGTTCATATGTCTTTTATTTAGCAGTAGGGCTTTTCTTAAACTTCATTCCTTTTTTATTATAATAGTGAAGATGTCAATTTCTATAGTTTATGTTTAGCACGACTTTTAAGTCGCATAATAAATAAGATAAGACTGAAGTTACTAATAAGACTGAAGTCACTAATACCCCATATTAATTATGTCGCATTTTGCGTTTAATTCTTATTCGAGCGGACCTAATCAAAATCTAGTTCACTTCTCAAATAAATAACAAATTATAATTTATGATAAACTTACATTATTCAGCGCTTATTTATGGCTTTTATGTATCAGTTTTTTTTTTATCTTATTTGGAATTTAGAAAAAAAAAATGTTGATAGCGACCTCTTGCGAGTAAATATAAAATGCATTTTTCTGTTTTCTTTGCATTTGGTAACATAAAAGAAAATCAGATTATTTTATTTTTGGTTTATTCGACTTTATAGATACTTAGTATTTGAAGTACTACTATTTTTATGACCGAATAAATATGTTACTATTTTGAAAAAATTTACAATTTAAAGAAAAGTAGTGAGCCGATTAAAAAATTAATTAGCAGGATAAATAACTATAAAATTTTTCTATTCGCGGATATATCATTTGTTTGGATACTGAAATAATTCGGGTATATTTTTTAGCATTTATAAATTCATTATGGGCTCTAATATTTTTGTAACCGCAACTGTACAATAAAAACACTTTTTTATTCTTGTCTTGGCGATTTCTTATGTAGTACGTGTACTAGTATGGACCATGGTGTATTAGATTTAAGTAAAAGATACCTTTTTCGGTTTTGAAATATTTTATAAGTTTCCTTAACATTTCTTTTATATTACATCATCTATTTTTTTTTTTTTTTAATTTTTATTTATGTATATCCGTATCTTTGTTAAAATCTTATAGGATTCTATTGTTTTATTTAAGTATAAAAAATTGTCTCAATTTATAAGGTAACGCCTTTTAAAATCTAACAAATATTAAAAGAAAACTGATAAGGAAATGATTTTTTTTTTTCATATCGAAGGAAAGGATAAGCATAATTTATGAGTCTCTATGTTTAAGATTTTCTTTGACCATTACTGATAAGATTATATGATCGATTTTTATATAATATTGGTAAAATCGATAAGAAAAAAATATGGTTTCCTTAATTTACCGTAAATATATATATATATATTTTTTTTTATTTATTTCAAATTTAAGAACCAATCCTATAAGGCCAAATATGGTTCAAATACTACTCCATTATCAAAAATTACAAATCAAAAGAAAAAAAAGTATATTTATAAAAAAACAATTTCTTAAAACTAAAAAGTTATATAATTAACCTAAATACTAAAAACTAAAGGCCCTAACTCGCTTATAACAGAAATTTATAAATAAAAAATTATAGTCGGTGATGGAAACAGTCGTAAAAAAACAGGGGGGGGGGGGGGTGGTAAATTAATTAATTAAAGAGCATCAAAATGCTGTTTAAGTTTAAGCTTAAAGGTGGTATCTGTGAATGCAAATAATTTTAAATCTATGGGAAGGATATTCCACACCCTAGTTATACGTACATGATAAGATCTTTAATATATAGATGAGGATATACGGTGACATATTATCTGAGGGTTTCTACTCGATCTAGAAAATCTAAAATCATCTCTAATGTACTCAGGACAATTTCGCATAACGACTTTTCGAAAAAGTAACAAAATTCTCAATTTAATAAAATTCTCAAAAGAAAATCCAACAAAGTCCATTACAAAGGGAGACACATGATCCCTTAATCTCAGTTTATAAATATATCTAATAATACGGTAAAAAGTAAGATGCAGCCTTCTTAGAACAACACTGTTTGTACCTGAAAATACTTCCATAGCATAAATAATCTGCGACATGAGCAGTGAACTGGCAACATGCTTCCTCACGCGGAGAGGCAAATATAAATCTAATGAATATAACCGTCTAATGGTACTATTAACACGGGAACATATATGATCAATATGTTTTGCAAAACTCAAATTATTATCTATAAAAACGCCTAAACATTTCATTTCAGAAACGAAATTTAGCCCCACATTATCCAACGATATATTTAAGTCATTTGAATCTAAACCAAAACACATTGCCCGAGTTTTACCAGGATTAATATTCAACCCATTCTCCCGCATCCATAGACTGATTTGGCTAAGAAAGTAATCAATGTTGGCTTTCAACACATCTAAAAATTGTTTATCTGATGAAAACAAAATCTGAACATCATCAGCATATAAAAATGTCTCAATTGAGTTATTATCAAAAATATTAACAAAATCATTCAGGTACATCATAAACAAAATGGGGCCAATTACTGACCCCTGAGGTACACCACTAGTAACCTCCAAGGTCAATGACTCCCTACCATCAACAGACACAAACTGCGATCTATCACGGAGATACGACTGCACCAGTTTACAGGCTGATTTATTTGTTTATTCCTCGGCACAGTGGTAGAATACGGTCATAAATACATAACTTCTGTATAAATAAAAAATGTTATTTCTGACCTTTCGTAAAAATAAATAATAAATTTTGGCGATATACATATGTATATACAGGAATTAGCTAAACTAGTGTAGACATATTAAATGTATAAAAAATGCACATAAATGTTTTACAAATCATCTAAATTTGTGGTATACTATTTCCAAAAACAACTTAATACTTGCTACCAAAAAGTGTCAATATCGGACAAAGACTTCCAAAGTAATGCTAAGAAAAGTGAAGATATTTAAATTTTTTATACATATTCTGAAATGGTTTTATTTTTGCTCCAAATTCGTGAATACATTATTGGTGAATATACAAAACACCTTTTAGGGGTAAAATAAATGAGCAGAGTCAAAAAAGTAACCAAAATTTGTGTAGGGTTGCCAGATTTTTTCTACTTTTTATGTGGCTACCCTAAAGGAGCATATAGACGACATGTATTTGTCATCTGACATGTCAAATTTTCAAGTCACATGTAATTGTGCATGTCTGTCAAAATTGCTGTTTTACATAAGGTTTATAATATTTGGTCACAAACGTACATGTTTTTTGCTTCTGACACAGTCTCTGTTTTTTTTCTTCAACAGCTGATCAGTGCGAAAATTTTATTAAAATAATTTTTTTTTTTAAAGTGATAGCCAAATGGAATCAAAGGATAATGCAATTGCAGTGTGCAGTGTAATTTCAATTATAACTGCAATGAAATCGAAATTAAAAAGAAAAGAAAAGAGGAAAAGAAACCGTTCTCTGTGGAGCCAACAATCAAGTCGATCTGGGTTTCAACATGGCATGCTGCCCCAGCAAAAAATTTTTTTGCGCCGCAAAATAGTTCAGCCATCTTAAATAATTTTTCTTTAAATGCGGGCATACCAATTTGGGATATAATTATAAAACTTTTTATAAACATATATATGTACATAATTTTATTAAATGGGAAAATGTATATACATTTATTGGTATTGTAAAATGTTAACTTTAGCCGGCTAATGATTCCGTCAATAGGGGACCGCCGCTGTTTGTTTTCTCACGGCATGGATTTATGACAACTTTTTGTTTCATATTTAAAACAGCTGATGTCAGATGGTTTGTCAGAAGAAAATAGAGCACGCTCTAATTGAAATTTTGTCAGATGACTTTGCGTCTGACTTTTACAGAAGCAAAGTTAAAAAGGTCACACACGACATGTATGTATTTTGCAGTGGAAAATTTGACATGTCAGATGACAAATACATGTCGTGTATATGCTCCTTAAAGAAAATTGTGCTTACATTTTCGGATTTAGCGGCTAATTTTTTCACGAAATTTTTTTTTTTGTGACAAGTACGGTACACAAAATAAAAAATTATATGATTTTTTTTCTACTTTTTATGTGGCAATCCTAAAAAAATTGTTCTTACATTTTCGGATTTAGCGCCCAATTTTTTTCGCGAAAAATTTTTTTTTTTTTTGTACAGTCTCTGAGAATTTATAACAAGTACGGAACACAAAATATAAAAAAATATATAAAGTAAAGAAAATAAGTAAAATTTTCACACTTTTACGCATTACTAATGGTGTGATTTAAATGATTTTTGATTCCAAACATCTTCTAATATGGTGCATTCCATGTGTCGCTTTGATATAATTATTATTTTATCAAATTTATTATTATATCTATTTTAATGAATGATTTATGTCACCTCAAATTGATACAGTGTACTAAGGACTCTTATGAGTATTTAGCCTCGCTGAGTTTGATAAATTTAGTGAAACCCAAACGCTAATTTTATATTTTTTATAAAAATTTATTTAAGTTTTTTACAAAAATCTGTTTCATTAAAAACCCAAAATTGACTAATACACAAACTCTTAAAAAATTTTGCTCGATTTTGAAAATTTTACTTTTGTATTTATTTTTTTATTTCAAACGCCGATTTTAAGCTCGAAATATAGATACACAATTTTAATTCAAATTTTCAAAACTGATACTAAATCATTAATAAAGGGTCCGCCATCTAATGTTTTTTTTTTTCAACTAGTGCTTATTTCGTGAATGGTAACACTTAGCTCATGTCTGATTTGACAGATAATTAGTTTTATCCTTCCGCTGAACGAATATGGTTGTGTATACACTCAAAAAAAAAGTTTGTAAAGTCAGCAAAAAATTTTGCTGAGTCAGCAAAATTTTAGTCAGGAGGATGCTTGCAAAAAAGTTACTACTGTCAGCAAAATCTTTTGCTGAAAATCAGCGAGCTGATTTTTAGCAACAAAATTTGTAGATTCAGCAAAAGTTTTGCTAACACTTAGTAGATTACAAATAAAAAAGCCTTGCTAAAAATTAATAAATTTTTGCTGAATTTTAGTAGACTGAATAAACCCAAAAAATTTGTAGAAAAATTGTAATTTAGTTAATTTATTTGCTGAAAATCATAAAACATATTTTTGTGATTTTTTTAAAAATAATTTACAATAATAACGAAACATAAAAATTCTCATTTTCTCACATTGACGACATGAATTAATTTAATATCTGAAAATATATAGAAATAAATATATATAACATAACAAAAACTTTCTTTCAATTACTTACATCACTGGTTGTCTAAATGATGCTATCGTTTAAAGGACGCTTCTGCCGATGATAATGATAGAAACGAAACGAAAAAATAAACAAAAACAAACCAAACGAAAAAACAACCCTTTTTTGCAATAAGAAAAAGGAACCATAAAAATCTACCTAAGATGTGTGTCTTTGTCTTTCGCTTTACTCTGTCTACATTTCTGTATATGTTTGTTTGCAATTTGACCACTCTATTATTAATCTATAAGTTATATATAATATAAAAGTTTAAATAAATAAATATTTTATTTTGTCCTTTATTTAATTAATAGACAATTATTTTCACAAGCCGGTGACAATGCAAAATTTAAGTTGTTTTAATCCTCAATTTTGTTTTATGTATGAAAAAGAGATACAAAAACTTTCATTGTTGATTTTTTTATATGTCTTATTAGAGTTGTACTTTTTAGTATCATTTTCCTCTTCTCTACTACATTTTGACATGCCGCGACATCTACTTCATTATGCGTATATCTTTCAATCTGGTTGTCGTCTACACTATTAATGTGCTTATCAGCACAATTTTTTTTTAGCAAAATTAATTAGTAAAACATTAGTATATTAGCAAAGCATTAGTATGAAACAGTTAAGTGCTGAATAAGTATAACAAAAATTTTAGCTGAAAACACGATTTTAGCAAAAAAATTTGCTAAAAAATAGTATACCTGATTTACAAGACGTTTTACTAACTTTTCTACTAACTTATTTTTTTGAGTGTACACTTGAACAACGCTGGGAAATATTGCGACATTACTTTGAAAATCATGGTAATGTTGCAGAATGTGTGAGCAAGGAGTGGCCGTTACAGTCAATGGCGATCGCTATCGGGCCATGTTGAACGAATTTTTGTTCACAAAAATTGAAGATTAGGATATTGGCAACATTTGGTTTCAACAGGACGGCGCTACGTACCACAGAGCCGAAGCTACACTCGATGTTTTGCGCCCTGTTTTTGAAGATCGCATTATCAACCGCAGAGCTGATGTCGTTTGGCCACCTCGGAGCTGCGATTTGACACCGTTGGACTATTATTTGTGGGGTACCACAAATAATAGTCCAACGCCAACAAGCCAGAGAAAATTGACGCTTTAAAGGACAATATTCGTGAAGCCATTGGTGAAATACAGCTGCACACAATCGATAATGTACTTAAAAATTGGACCGATCGTGTAGGCTACTGCATGGCCAGCCGAGGCAGCCATTTGAATGAAATTATTTTCCATAATTAACCGGAAGGATTGTACTTTCAAATAAAAAAAGAAATTTGAGAAAACATTCAGTAGTTTTTTTTTATAGCATTTTCAAAAAAAAAAGTTATTTGGCGGACCCTTTAGTAATCTTAATTTTAAAATGATGTACAAAAATGCTAATATAACCTCTGCCAACTAAGTAAATGGACAAAATTCAAATATAAATTACTGCTAAGTAGGCATGATTTTCTTTTTTAAATGCATGTTTAAATATTCAAAAGTGAAAAAATTCATAATGAAAGTGGTTGAACAAAACTGTTTAAGAAAAAATGTCCATGACATGTTTGGGCGGTATCCCAAAAACGAAGTGTTACATCATTTCTGTAAGGAACAAATACCACGTAGCACAATATATTCCATACTCAAACGGTTTGAAAATGGAGTGTCATCAACCGGGATAAAAAGCAAGGACGTCCAAAAAATTGACCACAGCTGAGCTTGTTAAATTGAATAAATCGGTGTTTAAACAAAATGGTGGCATCAAATTTTAAAATATAAAATGTTCTTCCCAACAAATTTGAACAATTGTTCTGTACTTTTAAAAATCTATATTTTTACTGGATCAAGATAATTAAGTAGTTTAAATACCCTAAAATAATTCAACATCGTGACTACAATTGTAAATAAAAAAATAGTAGAAAACTGTTATCCAGAGCTGCCAAAAAATTATTTCAAAAAAATCTATTTTTGTTCATTTTTAATAGAACCTTCTTTGAAAATTATTTAAAAATGAGGAAATACTAAAATTTATTTCTCCACTAAATGCTAAATCATCGATTAAATATAATTTTTGAAAATCTGATCCGACCATGGACCATGAATTTGTAAAATAAAAATAAGTCGATAATATGCCAAATTTTCTTTTTTCAAAACATAAATACTGGTTAGTTTTTCAACTTATAAAAATTATAATGTCAGTGTTGCCATATGACAAAAACCACGATATTTTATCAAAAAATATAAAAATCGGTTAACTCAAAAAAATAAAAATTTCATATATTTTTTTAGGTTCAGGATTAGCCCAAAAAATTATACAAAATTAAAATTTTCTTAATATTTTTAACCATTTATTATTTATATTCTATCAAAATTTCAAATATTTATTGCTAATATCTCCATTAGAGGGCGCTTTAAAGCAAAAAAACATTTCTTAATGAAGCACTGTTTCATATCTCTGCAAAATTAGGTTAAAAAATATCTTGCGTAATTATAACGTGTCCTTGGGACACAGAACAAATTGAAATCAATTAAAATTCTTTTCCAATATTGTTTTTACTAGTATGACAAGCAATTAGAAGCATTTTTTTTAAAACATATTTTATTATATTTCACCCATTTAAATATGATGAATAAGACTAAGACCGATCTTTTTTAACTGTGTTTTGTGATACATATTTCTCAAAATTAATTTAATTTAAGCAGTTTTAAAAGCGCAAATTTTTTTGAATTACCAACGTTAAGCCAACATTGGCAAGTTCGCTTAAATTAATGTTTGGCTAACAGAACAATGCTGTCAAGATTGTTAATCCCAAGTTCTGACAACGAATAACCGACTGTGGCCGACGCTTTGCCAACACTGTGCCAATTGTATTTTTCTGCCTGGGTACCAGATCATGTCTTAGGGTTACCAGATCAGGCAGGTTATACACTAAGGCAGAAAAAAATATTCTCATAGAATTTATTTTGTCTGTTGCATGTAATGTCTCGGTTTGAGTTAAGCCAATTATCTTGTTCCATTGCAGACTACTGAAGATTTGGGTGATGCCAATGAAACAATTGTTTGTCTATTATGAAAACAATCAAACTTTTTGAAAAGCAAAAAATAAAATCTAATATGACAATATTAGATTAGATTTTTGGATTTGAGGTAGAACAATATTCTAACTAAATATATGAAAATATAGAAAGTCCGAAAAAACTAGTTTTGTATTTTAAATACAGAAATTAAAACATTTTTGGGTATTTATCTTCAAAATTTACAAAAAAAAATTCAAAATGTAAAAATCACAAAAATTTAACAAAAAAATTGCTTATGTTTATAAAAATCCCCAAAATAAAATAAAATAATGCTGAAAAAATCGCAAAATTAAAAAAAAAAATAAAACATCGCAAAGAATAAGAGACGCCGTTAAAATTGAAAAAATTGCTGTTATATGAAAAAATCGCCAAAATTAAAAAAAATACCTAAAAAAAATTCACCGATTTTGAATAAATCGCCAAAACTGAAAACATCGCCAAAATTTAAAAAAATTTTAAAAGTCTAAAAAATTAAAAAAATTCGTCAAATTTTAAAGAAAAATAATCGCTAAAATTTTAATAAAATGGTCAAAATTAAAAATAAAGTTTCAAAATTGAAAAAAAAAATTAGTTGAAATTTAAAAATTTCGTCGATTTTTTCATTATTGACAGTTTTGTTAATTATGGCAATGTTGTTTAAATATTTGAGATTTTATTTAATTTTATAAATTTTTTCAAACCTGAATATTATGTGTGGACCAAATTTTGTGTGGACTAAATTTTGCATCTACCAAATTTTGTGTGGCCAAATTCATTAACAATTAAACATTTAACAGATATGATTAACCTTTTAATAGAAAGTCAGTTTGAAATCAAACAAAAGTATAATTGAAATTTTATTGGCAATCATTTTTTTCTGTGAAGTTAAAAAAAACCAATTTTTAAATTTAGCGTAAAGATTTGTTCAAATAAACGTTTAAAATTTGTATTGAAAAAATTCCATTCAAGCTGATGTCTAACAACATTTTCTGCATTTTCTCTATTATTCAAGGTAAATTATCACAAATAAATTATAGTTTTTGTAATAATTTAGAAAACGTTCATGATATTTAGTCGCACGAAAATGACATCTCACAAAATTTAAAAACTTAAAATTTGTTTAAGGTTTGTTTCTTAAATATTTTGTTTATTTGCTTTAAAAGGTTTACAAAATTTTCTTAATAATTTTTATGAAATGTACAAATTAAATATTTTCCATTTGAAATATGTCACAAAAAGTGCAAAATTATAAGTTTTCGTTAGAGATACTCGTCAAACGAAAATTTTCAAGATCTTTGAATTTGATAGTTGATACAAACCTAAACAACCACCTTTACAAATTAAATACTTGTATAATTAATAAAACTCTGCAAGAAAACACTTATTGTTTGTCAACAAATATTCGAAGTATCAAAGCAAAAGTGGAATCAATGATCCCTAAAGTGGAAGTATAAGTGTCTTAAAAACAAAGTCTGAATAACACGCTTAACATTAAGATTGTAAGATAAACACACTTTCGTAAGGAAGTAAAACCAAATTAAGGGTTTGTTAACACACACAGCTCCCTAAAACGGAACATGAACAATTAGAAAAATCTTGCTACTATAAAGATTTGAAACACTTTTTTTTAAACAAATATTTAGTTTAATTTCCCTAAGGGTAGTTAAAGTAATAGGAACAAATTCAAAATGTCATAGATTTTTTAAATAAAGTATTATAAAGCAAAGAAGTTCTCACGTTTCCGATATAGAAGAACAATCCCCAATAATATTTTTACAGCAAACATAGGCGGCTTATTTTAAAAATTGCAGAATTATTTGTCTAAAAATGTTTAGATTTGAACAAATAACTTCCTTTTATGGTTTCTATCTTACTATAGTCTTTATATTTTTATTCCTATTATTCTCACTTCCTTGAGAAAATTTTATTAACAATAGAAAATATCTATAAATTCTTATTGATTTAGTTTGTTTAGTTAAAATACTTGTCGTTAAAACTATTGTTTGTAACACGTTTTTTTAACATAAATATTATGGTTAGAATAATTTTTGGTTAAAAAGGAAATAAGGTAATTTTAATTGTTAATTGTTTAAATTAACAATGACAGTTACAAAAAAAAAACAAAAACTTACTATTGACCATTAAAATGTTCAAATAACTGTTAACCAAAAAAAACCTAAAAACAAAACGTGAGGTTTTTATCAAATTTTGAATTTAATTTACTTAAAATAATGTCTAGGAGTTGTTTATATAATTTGAACAAACATATTTTTAATTATAAAATAAATAATACCCAGCAAATCTTGTATTAGTTCCACAACTAGTTCTTTAGTGCCGATACTGGTTCTAGTTTGTCCCATGATTTTTGTTTGAAATTGTCACTCTAAGAACTAGGTCTACACTCAAAAAAAGAAGTAAGTAAAGTCAGCAAAAAATTTTGCTGAGTCAGCAAAATTTTAGACAGGAGGGTGCTTGCAAAAAAATTGCTAATGTCAGCAAAATCGTTTGCTGAAAATCAGCGAGCTGACTTTTAGCAACAAAATTAGTAGATTCAGCAAAAGTTTTGCTAACACTTAGTGGATTAGAAATTAGAAAACATTTGCTAAAAATTAATAAAATTTTTGCTGAATATTAGTAGACTGAAAAAAACTCAAAAAATTTATAGAAAAATTGTACTTTAGTTAATTTATTTGCTGAAAAAACATTTTTTTGTGATTCTTTTGAAAATAATTTACAATACGTTACAAAATATGAAAATGTTCATATTCCCACATTGACGACATGAATTAATATAATATCTAAAAAAAAAGAAATAATTTTATATAACGCAAACAAAATTTTCTTTAAACTACTTACATCAATGGTTGTCTAACTGATGCTATCTTTTAAAGGAACGCAAATGCCGCAGATAATTATAGAAACGAAACGAAAAAATAACAAAATGTAACATATACAACCCTCTTTTTGCAATAAAAAAAATAAAACAAAAATCTATCTATACAGTAGACAGTATATTTAATTGCAATCTGACCACACTAGAATATTAATCTCTATAAACATTTAGTTTACAGATACACATTTAGTCTTTATTAAATTTAAATATATTATTTTGTCTTTTATTGAATTAATATACATTTACTGTCAGAACACAACACAAAATTTAAGTTGTTTTAATCCGCAATTTTGTTTTTTATATGAAAAACAGATACAAATAATGCACATGGTTGATTTTTTTATATGTCTTACAAGAGTTGCTCTTTTTACTAACATTTTCCTTGTCTCTACTACATCTTGAAATGCCGCGACAACTAATTCATTCTGCGTATATCTTTCAATCTGGTTGTCGTCCACACTATTAATGTGCTTATCAGCCCAATTTTTTTTAGCAAAATAAATTAGTAACAGATTAGTAAAATATTAGTAAAACATTATTTCAAAACAGTGCTTAATAAGTATAACTAAAATTTTAGCTGAAAACATAATTTGAGCAAAAACTTTGCTGAAAAATAAAATAACTGATTTACAAGACGTTTTACTAACTTTTCTACTAACTTATTTTTTTGAGTGTGAGGAGCGTTTGAAGAACAAGAACTAGTTCTATAGAACTTTTCTAGAACACATTCTTGTATACAGGATGTTTGAAATTGTCACTCTGGGAACTAGAGGGTGAGCAACTTTCTTTTTGGCAACACTATTTTTGGCAGATCAGCTGTTTTTGTGTAACATGTTCCTGTTAAACATGTTCAGTTTGACCTATAATTTAACCATGAATCGACTTACAAAACGAACAACGCTTGCAGATTATTGAATTTTATTCTCAAAATTCGTGCTCGGTTAAGAAAGTGCATCGTTCTTCCAATTTATGGTCAGTTTGGGCGACCTTCTGAGACGGCTATTCGAAATCTTGTGACTAAATTTCGCACCAAATTTACATTATTGGACATTAAACCGCCAACAAGCATACGTAGAGTGCGGACAGAGGAAAATATCTCTGCTGTATCCGCCAGTGTTGTTGATGACCGTGAATTAGCGATTTAGCACCGTTCGCAGCAATTGGGACTCTACGTGGAAAAAAGGAATCCAGAGACAAATTTAATAGAAATCGTGCTGATTTCCCCAAAAAAAATAAGTTTTCTTCGTGTACGTTAACTTTTGTGATAAATGTTGAAAATTTATGTTTTGTTAATTATTTTATGCGTTGCAAGCGAAAATTGCATAATTTTTAAAGTAAATATTTATTGCGCCGTCAGCAAATTTTTTTCCGGAAACTAAAACCACTCTACTTAATAACGTTTTTGTCCAGCATTTCAGGGCCATTTTTTGCTCATAAAAAAGTTTACAGCTTTTCACCCCTCTCTAATGATGATTTTATATACATATATTTTTATTCTAATAACAGTCCGATACATTGGCGACCCGAAGCATAAAAACACATCTGAAATTCGCGTCGCTACTATATTAAGATTTTTAAAACATTATTGATATCATTGTTTCTAAGATATTTTTTAATACAAGACTCAAAATAAATACAAGATTCGAAGTTTTTTGTTGAATTTTTTTTGCAGTAGTTCTGGAACTAGTTTAAGATTTTTAAAAGTGTTCCATAAGTAATATTCAACTAGTTCTTAAGCACTAGTTCTCAAAACACCCCAAAGGTGTTTTTAAAATGCTCAATAACATTCTCTTTTTAGAACTAGTAGTACCATCAATAGTTCTACGAATGCTATTAAAGAACCTGATATAACTTCCCTAGAAGTAGTTCTGAAACTAGCAATTTTGGAAGAGGTTCCAAAAATGTTTCTGGGTAATGGATATTTTTAAAATTTTTTTTTTTTAAATTTTCCTACACTCACAATATTTTTTCCGTAAATACTACTGAATATATACATTAAATTAACTGAAAATCAGTTAAAAAAAGGACTACTTTCTTTTCGTTTAAAACAGTTGTATTTTTTTGTTTATTTTCAACTGTTGTAAAATTAATTGACAAAATCAATAAAAACAATAGATTGTTTTCGTTTATTATTTCAATACTGAATATAATATAACAACTTTTTGTTTTAAATAGAAAATTTTAACTGAATATTTTAACTATTACCGAGAGTCCCTTCTTTTTTGTTTTTTTGTTTAACAGACAGAAAGTTAAAAAATATATTTCTTTGGTAATTTAACTGTATATTCTATTGAAATAATTTTACCGATTAAATTTTTAAATATCTGTTGAACTTTCATGGAAAAGTTCTTGTGAGTGTACAATTTTCTTTTTAGAATTGTAATTGAATTAACGACTTAACGCATATGCGCCTAAGTGTCTAATACTTCAAATGTTATAAAATAAATTAAATAAAAATTCTTTAAAGCAATATATTTTGAAATTACACAAAAGTGCTTGGAATTCGTTAAATCTAAGTTATTTAAAACAAATGACTTAAGCAACAAACTTTAAATATATTTTAATGAAACTTTTCTAAGTGAGATCTCCTTATTTAATAATATAAAAAGTTAAAAGCCTAAAGTTTTATATAGTTTCATTGTTTTATTAAAGAATATTAATTAAGTTTTCTGCTTAGAATTTACGCCTGCCTAAAACAAAAGACTTAAGCAATAAACTTGAGAATGAAAGAACATCATAAACCTCTTTTTGAAGATTTTTTGAAATTAATGACTATTAATGAAGTAAAAGAAAATCCAGTTTTAATCATTGAAATAAATATTAAAGAACATAATAAACCTCTTTTTGAAGATTTTGGAAATTGATGACTATTGATGAAGTAAAAGAAAATTCAGTTTTAATCATTGAAATAAATACTAAATTTATTTTGTTTCACGCTCAGTATCCTTCTAAATAGATATTTATGTCTAATTCCCAGATTTCTTTAACTTGTTGTTCTTCTTTTACACAAATATGTTTCCTATTAGCATTATATATTATCAGATTTATGGGTTAACTTTAGTTAACACCTTAATATTTCCTTACATCAAAGCCTATATGTATATCATTACAAAGAATTCTATACAACGATATGATTTTCGTATTACATATTCTTCGCTCTCTATCTTTCATTAACACCACTGTAATATTTCCTTTAGTTCTTAATATTGACTCATATTTTATATGTTTATTTAATCTTTACAAAAAAAAAGAACTTCCTTCTTTAAATATAGTTCTTTCTAAACAATCTCTTAAAATAACATATCAAGGTGATGTTTACGGAAAGATTATGTATTTATTGTAAAAAATATAAAATATCAAATGCGTACTATTTTGTAAGACTTTTCAAAAGGGGTGTAATATTACCAACATAAAATAAACAATCAAGCGGCTTAAAAAATGTGACAGGAAAGGATCATAATTTGTAGGTCTTTAAGGAAGGATTAGAAACTAAATGGTTAAGGTATTAGGAGATATAAGGAAGGGAAATGGCATATCATTAATTGTAACATAACTAAAGGGTGTCCCAAGAAGAGCGCAATTTTTAAATTTTAAATAAAACACAGATATTTAAAAAAAAATCGTGAAACTTTATTATATCGTAAAGTAGACAGAATGAGGTTATGTATGAAACAATATATCGTGCAGATGGCCGCCGCGGCTTTGCTGGCATGCACGCGATCTTTTAATGAAATTTTCAATGACCGTTTTGCATGAATGCTGCGGTATTTCATTAATGCAGCGTCCAATTTCCTCTTTTAAGGCTTGAGTCGTCGTCGGCTTATTCGCGTAAACCATCGACTTCAAAAAACCCCAAAGAAAAAAATCTAATGGTGTTAAATCGCACGATCTAGGCGGCCAATTCTGATCTCCAAAACGCGAAATAACACGACCGGGAAATGACTGATGCAGCAATTGAATTGTTTCTCTGGCTGTATGACATGTGGCGCCGTCTTGTTGGAACCACATGCCCTCCACATTCATTTCTTCAATTCTAGGCAAGAAAAAACTGGTTATCATTTCACGATACCGAACAGCATTGACTGTTTGCGCTTGACCTGCCTCATTTTCATAAAAAAAAGGTCCAATGATTCCTCCAGCCCAAAAACCACACCACACAGTGACACGTTGAGGATGCATTTGCTTCTCGTGAATCACTCGAGGATTTTCCTCACTCCAAATGCGACAATTCTGCCTATTGACGAAGCCATCAAGATGAAAATGGGCCTCGTCACTGAAGATGATTTTATCGGCAAAATCAGCATTTTCATGTTGTCATGTTGGTAAAACAATTTCACAATGAGAATGCGTTGTTCATTCGTGTAGCGCTCCATTTTTACTAACCTCGTACCTTCTACTAGCAAACAATAACAATTGTTCAAATGTCAAACAATGACACTTCGAATGTTGCCAGATTTAAAAATTGCGTTCTTCTTGGGACACCCTTTATAATCAGTTTAGGGAAATTCCAGAGCTTAAAAATAGCATATATTAGGAAATCCTCTATTAAATATCCGATTTGTACGAATTTTGGATATATTTTAGAGAATAAAAATCGAAGAATGATCTCATATACATTTGAGTTTTTTTTTACACATAGAGAAAAATTTAGCCATTTACCAACTGAAATTCGATTACTACGATTGAAGTCGATTGGTTTTCACAACATTTTAGTTCCAACAAAAAAAAATATTCAGAAATCGGATTTTGTTTGAGTTTTCCTTAATGAATTCTTGTATCTTAAGAAAATGTGATGCTAATTATTTTGTAGATATTTTTTCTTGAACGAAATATTTCTCTGTGTGGCTTTAATGATCACTGATATCTTATCACATCAATATCACAACACGACAGGATATTTTTTTTTTTTAATTTGGTTTAATTAAAGAATAAACCAATTATTAACGATTCCAAAACTAAATAGCATGAATTCAATAATAAAAAGGAAAACATTTCTACCATACACAATTTGGGTTTCGTTAACAGATATTAAGATAAAATTGTAAATCTTTGAAAAAAAAGAAACAAAATTTTAAAAAAAATGGTATTTGTTACAAAAGAATATAAAACGAGATAAATATTTGGAATAACACTTTGCCATTCCATTTTTTATCAGTTAAGACATCATAGGGAATCTAATTTTATTTTAGGTTTTCATTTTGATAAAGAAAATGTTAAGGAAGAATTGAACATTTTAGAAAATGTTTTCTTAGGATGTTTAAAAGGCGTTTCATTAGATCAAATTAGATATCGTTTTTTTCAAACAATTGCCAGGAAACATTCTTTAAATTTTAGAGAAAAAATTAAATTTAATATTTCACAACCCTGGAGGTCAGTTTAAATTTTTACACGTATTTCCCTATTTAATCTAACAACTTGTTGCTTAAGTCACGTATTGTATGTTTTTAAAAAATTTCCTATTTGTTCATTTAAAATCCTTTGGTATTTCCCTTTTTAAGATGCTTCGTTGAAATTCATAACATTTTGGTCACTAAAAGGCTATTATTTACTGAAATTTACTAAAACTAAATTTTGACAAAAATATCACGTACTGGATTTATGTTGAAAATTCAACATGTGTTTGATTTTTTTCCCCTTGTAAGACAATGTGTTTTCCCCAAAAACATTATTTATTCTTACAAAAATGTTTATACGTATTTTCCCTATAGTTAGTGCAAATAATGAAAATCCAAAACATGTGTTTGGCTAGGTTCAAGAATAAAGGTGTTGGAATGAATATGAATATAAGTTTCCCACACACTTGCTATTTATTTTGTAAAACATTAAGTAAAATTTAAAATTTTTCTATAAACATGTTGCTTATTTAAAAGTCAATAGAAATAACAAAACGTGTTCAAAACAATACCAAATTTCTCATATTTTTATGGCTAAAGATCACAGGACATTATTATTTTTAAGGATAATTAACAGGGACTGTAATCATTATGAGTTTTATAATAAAAATTACACAATAATGATTATGTTATGAGTTTTAATGATTTTCTTCAATGGTAATGATTATTTTTGAGTAATAATAAAAAAATCAGCAATAATCATTATTTTTGAGCAAAAAAAATAAAACTCAAAAATAATCATTATTTTCGCTCAAAATAAAACTCACTTTCATGTAGGTGTAAATATATATACATATTAGGGTGGGGCGATTAGTATGGAAGGAAAAAAATCTTAATGGGCGCTTCGCGTTTCTGATTCTTGGAATTGTACTGAGCAAAAAAGTCCACTAAAACATACGTCTACGGTGAAAATCGAGCTTCCAAATTTTGACTTTACGGCAAAAAAGCCCTATTTTGAAATTAATAATTAACCCCTTAAACCCCACCCACAAATATGATTGATGCATTAATGTGCTAGAGAATCTTCCAAAGAAGAGATTGATACCATAATCTTGGATAAGCTCCTCCTCCTTTCTGAGATATGTCCATCCCACACATTGTTACTTTCACAAAATACGGCAAAAAAAACCCTATTTTGAAATTAAAAATTAACCCCTTAAACCTCACCCACAAATAGGATTGATGCATTATGTCAATCCCACACATTGAAAGTGAGTTTTATTTTGAGCGAAAAAAATAAAAATCATAAATAATGATTATTTTTGAGTTTTATTTTTTTTGCTCAAAAATAATGATTATGGCTGATTTTTTTTATTATTACTCAAAAATAATCATTACCATTGAAGAAAACTTTAAAAATCAAAAATTTAAAAATCATGACGGATATGCAAAGATTGTCAAAAAATAATAATAATGGTGCAATAATTTTTTTTTATGTCTCTTCTAAGTGATTGATTTTTTGATTCAAAAAAACGAGCAATAATCATTATTTACGGTCCCTGATAATTAACCTTAAAAGTATGATTTAAATTTTTTTATTTTAATTTCATAATTTCCCCTCTTTGTTCTTTCGTAATTTTATTTGTATGTGTCTTAATATAATTCACACATTATTCAAAATTATTTTTTTTATTCTTCTTCACTTCATTTTTTTAAAATGAATTCCTTTTAACTTGTATCACCCTTCTTAATGTTATTAAAATTTTTAAATTAACTTCATAAGTCATGTCCTTATTATTGTTTAACATGCTGCCTTATTTGGTGGCTTAATTGTTTTGAGCTACCCTTGGAATTAAATTTCACGTTTATTTTTATATCCTTAAATTGATATCCTTGTCATGTTTATATCCCTTATTTTATATTATAATTTTACTCGTGTTTATCGTGTGTTTAGTTCCGTTTCTTATTGTTGAATTAACGTGTTGCTTCCCTTACTTCCTAACTTCCTTTTTAGGGGTTTGTTATGATATGGACAAGTGTTTTGTGGCATTAAATGGCTTATTAAATTGTTATGGTGTTTTATCTTTATTAATGTTGACATGGGTTTTTTAAGGAATTCATTTAGGGGAATTTCTTAGATGGAGACGGTGTGAAAATTAACAAATGATTGAGAATAATTAGTTCAAATAAGTCAGCTACTGTTTCGATGATGAAAACAAAAGACTTAAGGTGCAAACTTGATTTACACAGAATCATATAAGGAATTTAAGGAAGTCTGAAAATTTTTTAAATAAATAATAATCACATTCCTTAACTCATTAGAAACACGTTATAGATCCGCTGGACATTTTTCAATTAAATTGTGCATATATCATGCTTTCGATATATAAGGCTATCAATGCCAATCTAACAATATTTAAATGAATTATATCATATATAATATATAATTCATTATACGTTTTACCATACAAATGTTAGAGTATTTTAGATAGACAATATTTGTTGAATATTTTCTCCAAACCCTATTTTAGCTCAGAGACTTTTAGATTTTTGTGTAAAAATTACCGGGGTTTTTATAATTTTTTACAAAAGTCTTATAATGTAACCCTTTCATTATAGTTTAATAAGTGCAGTAGTATTTTAATAAAAAGAATGCATAGTTTATGTTTGAAGTGAAAACAGAATATATTTTAGCATATTTTTGAGGTGTATAATGAAAATTCATTTTCTGATCAGTCAGATTTTCAATAATTAATTTTATATTTTAAATCTCTTTTTACATTATGTATTTTTGTATATCAATTTTTTTTATATTAAAACTAATACTATATTAAATCAGTTTGTTTTATCTTTAAAGAAATGTATTTATAACAGAATATCAGAACTTCTTAAAAAAGGAATTAGAATTTCTATAGGTTTTTTTATTACCTGAGAGTCTTTGTTTAAAAAGATAATCTAAAACAAAATAATTATTTTCGTTTATTTAACCTTATTTCTTATTTTTAAATTTTCTAATTATTTGAGTTAAGGTTTGTTTTTTATATAAAAGTTTTTTTATTTTCAATATTTCGCTACTCCTTTGTGTAGCATCTTCAGGAAAATAAATAAATTAATAAATTTTCAAAAAATTTAAAGTTTGAAAAAAATTTTGAAAGTTTGAAAACATATTTAAAATATTTGACAAATTTTTCCAAAAAAAAAAAATATAAATAATTAACACTTAAAAAACTTATTGATGTAATATTTGTTATAAATTAATGTAGTATGTGTTATATCTTTTGTAATAAATATTTATAATTCTGAGCTAAATTTTCAATATCTATCTTAAAATTAATTATATTTGTTAGTGGTGTATTAATTATCTGTAACATTTCTAATAAATAACGACGTTTGTAATTATGTTCTGTATTTAAAATTGAAACATTTTCAAAGTCTGGATAGTGATTATATCTTGAACAATGAGAAGATAATGCTGTTTTTGTGAATTAATATTCCTATATTTCTGATCTGATCTATGTTCAGCTAATCTAGTTCTCAATTTATTTTTGTTGTGCCTATATATACCTTATCAGAATTCTCTACATTATTTCCACTTCATGGTATTTTATACACTATATTTGCCATGTCTAATTTTTGTATCCTATCCTTTGTCCTATTATATAATTTAATAACTGTATTGAATGATTTAAAAGCTATTCTATATATATTAGTATCGATGATATTCGATCAGAATGTTTAGACATTCTGATAATCCCGGTACATAAACCATAGACTTGTAAATTCTCTGTTCATTCAAGTTATGTGTGCTGCTATTCCTTCTAAATTTATACTGATTTATTAATGAACAGATTAATTTTATTGGAAAATCATTATCCATTAATAAATTCTTAATTGTTTCCTCATTCTTCCTGTAAAATGCTCTGTCACTAATAGTTAAAACCCTTTCTATTAAATTCTTTGCAGTATTAATGATAATTCTCCTATTATGTTTTGAAATAAAAATTAATAATTATACCTGATGCCGTTGGTTTTTGATACCAATCCATTATCAAATTGTTACCTCTTCTAACTACCAAAGTATCTAAATAAGAAAGTCTTGAGTCACGTTCCTTTTCCATGGTAATTTAATATCCGTATTAAATTAATTTAATGCAATCAACATATTATCTATTGCATTCCCAGAAATAACGCAAAATATGTCGTCAACATATTTTGTTATTATCCTCGGTTTGATATCAAGTTTCTCAATACATGTGTCCAGTAATTTATTCATAACTATATCAGCAACAATTGTAGAAGCAGGGGATCCCATTGGGAGTCCTTTTTGTTGTAAATAAATCTTCTCACCGTATTGGAAGTATCTATTATCCTCTATACAAAATTTTAAGATACGTAAAAATAGGTCTTTATCAATAGTCGTATATTCCTTGATAACATTCCATTCTCCTTCTATAATATTAATTGCTAAATTATCAGGGATACTCGGGAACAATGAAACTACATCAAATGAAACTAATTTTTCATCATCCTGAATTCGTTTGTCCAGTAATCTATTCTTAAATTCAATAGAGTTCTTCACATTATACTTAGAACGTTCTGTAATCTAATTTAAAATGTTAATAATGTATTTACATAGTTCATATGATGGAGAATTAATGAAAGAACAAATTGGTCTCAATGAAAATTTTAAGCAGTCCGTATAATCTAGGTGCCGTAGCAATATTAGTCTTAAGTTTATTTTTCTCTATATTAGTAATAACAAAATAATATATTAGTAATAACAAAATAAATAATGAATTATTGTAAAAAAACAGTTTTGGGAATTTAATTATTTGCTATAAAAACACATGTTACACAAAAAAACCCTTAAATCGAGTTTCAATTAAAATATTTGTTAATTCAAATAAAACTTTAATTGAATTCGGTCCTATTAAGGAAATTGTAGTATCAACTAAAATAATTTGTAACTATTGCTTTGAATTAAGATTTTAGTCATATATGTCTTAAAAATTTAATTAAACTTATTTTTAATTTCAAACACATTTTTAGTAAATACTATTAAAAACTTTAATTAAAATTTGCAAAAACAAAAAAAAATAGCTAATAAATGGTTAAAAAACACATAGATCGCCAAAAAATTAAAATAACGTCAAGTTAAAAAACATTACCAAAATTCAAAATCGTTAAAATTGAGGAAAAAAACTCCAAAATTTACACAAATCTTTAAAAAAAAATACAATTATTGACTATTTGACTATATTTGAAAAAATCGTCAAAATTTAAAAAACGCCAAAATTGGAAAAAAATCGCCAAAATCGTTGAATGTTTAAATATTTTGAAAACAGTTTTTAATTTTGATGATTTGATTTTGATGATTTGATGATTTAAAAAATTTGTGAGCTATCTAATACGAACATGTGTGGAAAACCACCTTGCAATTTAAAA
The DNA here is from genome assembly GCA_021234595.1 of Delia radicum. Classification (NCBI taxonomy): domain Eukaryota; kingdom Metazoa; phylum Arthropoda; class Insecta; order Diptera; family Anthomyiidae; genus Delia; species Delia radicum. Next base: position 221,020,430 of record CM037853.1, on the reverse strand, counting down.
ATTTATGCTTTGCTGGTTTCATAATGGAAAATTTTCCCACACTTGCTATTTTTACAAAACATATAAACATTTGCTAGAAAAAGCATGTATAAACATGTTTGAAATTAGATCTTATAATAACATGTAATAATAAAGGACATTTTCCTTAAAAAGAAAAAAAAGAAATTCAAAACGTTTTTGCAAACAATAATAAAAAAAATAAAGCAAAAATACATTTGTTTAAGATTTTCTTCAATGATAAGAAACAACACAAGGAAAATAGAAAATGACAGATTCAAATATTTTATTTCTACAATTTTTGACAATAACAAGGTAAAAAGGAAGTAGTTTTTTTAAAGACAAAAATTCTTTGCAAACGACCTAAAATATTTAGAGATGACAGTTATAGTTTATCCAATTTTTATAAAAAAATAAAAATGAATAAATAAACCAAAACACATGAGAAATTTTTTGAAAATCATGCGAAGAAAAACTGTAAACTGTAAAACTGTATTTAATGTTCGTAAAATTATATTCTTGCTTCCATTTTTGGGGGTTAGTTATTCCTTTACACTTACTACCCTTATAATAATTATGATGCCACTAGTTGTGCTGTTTCATATTTACGCGTGTTATGCGCATGCTTAGTTCCGTTTCAATGGCCACTTGTTTCCCCTTGAACTTCCTTTTTATGGCTTTGTTTGTTTTTTAACTAAAATGATAACAAGTGACTGTCGTTCGTGAATTTACTTCCTATTTAGGGCTTTGTTTTGTATGGGTTTGTTGGCAACAAGTGTGTGTGTTAAGTGTTTTATAAAATTGTTTTTGTTGGCATAATAATGACACGCTTAAGCTGCAATTATAAAATTTTTAGTTAGATATAAGAGGAGACAGTGACCACTAACAAATTATCACATTATTTATATTGAAATGAATATTTTTATCAATCATTGAACATCTTTACTTCTGTATTACGGAAATGAAAGAAGTTTGGGAATTTAGTATCCTAATTAGGAAGATATGTTTGGGGTGTACTTGACTATTTGACTATATTTGAAAAAAATCGTCAAAATTTAAAAAACGCCAAAATTGGAAAAAATCGCCAAAATCGTTGAATGTTTAAATATTTTGAAAACAGTTTTTAATTTTGATGATTTGATTTTGATGATTTGATGATTTAAAAATTTGTGAGCTATCTAATACGAACATGTGTGGAAAACCACCTTGCAATTTAAAAATTTATGCTTTGCTGGTTTCATAATGGAAAATTTTCCCACACTTGCTATTTTTACAAAACATATAAACATTTGCTAGAAAAAAGCATGTATAAACATGTTTGAAATTAGATCTTATAATAACATGTAATAATAAAGGACATTTTCCTTAAAAAGAAAAAAAAAGAAATTCAAAACGTTTTTGCAAACAATAATAAAAAAAATAAAGCAAAAATACATTTGTTTAAGATTTTCTTCAATGATAAGAAACAACACAAGGAAAATAGAAAATGACAGATTCAAATATTTTATTTCTACAATTTTTGACAATAACAAGGTAAAAAGGAAGTAGTTTTTTTAAAGACAAAAATTCTTTGCAAACGACCTAAAATATTTAGAGATGACAGTTATAGTTTATCCAATTTTTATAAAAAAATAAAAATGAATAAATAAACCAAAACACATGAGAAATTTTTTGAAAATCATGCGAAGAAAAACTGTAAACTGTAAAACTGTATTTAATGTTCGTAAAATTATATTCTTGCTTCCATTTTTGGGGGTTAGTTATTTCCTTTACACTTACTACCCTTATAATAATTATGATGCCACTAGTTGTGCTGTTTCATATTTACGCGTGTTATGCGCATGCTTAGTTCCGTTTCAATGGCCACTTGTTTCCCCTTGAACTTCCTTTTTATGGCTTTGTTTGTTTTTTAACTAAAATGATAACAAGTGACTGTCGTTCAATTATAAAAATTTTAGTTAGATATAAGAGGAGACAGTGAGCACTAACAAATTATCACATTATTTATATTGAAATGAATATTTTTATCAAATTAGTTAGATATAAGAGGAGACAGTGACCACTAACAAATTATCACATTATTTATATTGAAATGAATATTTTTATCAATCATTGAACATCTTTACTTCTGTATTACGGAAATGAAAGAAGTTTGGGAATTTAGTAATCCTAATTAGGAAGATATGTTTGGGGTGTACTTAAAAGTACACCCCAAACATACCGTGCTTGTTGGAGTACATTCTTTATTCATATCTCTTAATTTTGTTTTAAAAATATTAAATGGTATTTTTTGAATTATTTTTTATTAATTGTTTACTTAAGAGTAAAAATTACTTAATTTTTATATTAATCTCTTTTATTCTCTTGTTTTTTAAAGCTCTTAAAACTTCAATAAGTTGGCTCTTATATTAATACAGAGCAACATGTTTTGACTACTCTTTAATATTGTCTTAAAAATCGCTCTTTTTTAAAACGATTTTAAAGATCGCACTTTAAAATTAAATTTATTTTCTAAAAAGTCCTTAAAATTCATCCAATGCGCTTTGAGACTCTTGTTTAATTATATTTAGGTTTTCTGTTAGATTTTTGACACAAAATATAAAAATGACTTACTTCAATATTTTATTTCAGTCCCATCAAATAATTGCTTTTGGCATTCCTCTTAAGAATCAAGTAAAAAAACTAATTGTGTAAATGGTTTAAAATTGAACGAAGTTTTCAATATCCGCACCCTTTTTAGTCATGAAAAAAAAAAATGATCTCAGCAAAAATTTCACAATATTAAAAAAAAAAAATCTCCCTTTCAAGTTTGTGTCTTGAGTCTTTTGATTTTAGTTAAGCATTTTAATAAACCTCTACCGTAAACAATGTTCATTGCTTTTGCATTGATACACTTTCATAAAATCAGACATGTTCGGACATGCTTTAAAACAACAGCTGCAAAAAATTGCAATTTTATAAACATTTTAGTTTAACTGTGTGTACAAAGAATCTCAACCATAAAAAGTTGTTGAGCTGAGTACTTGACAACACATGTATTGTTCATTATTTTAGTTATAACAACTAAACAGAAGCTCCCCTTTTTCTGGTCTTTTGCATTTTGCAATAAATGGATGCTTAGGAGATGCTGTGGATATCTCATATGAGTATATGAAGGTAAAAAAATCATTTGATTTGAGTTGAGATTTAATGCACCTGTTGTAAAAAAAATGCAAACACCATCATGCTTTTAAACTTGTAACACAAATACGAGGTAACGATTTTTTTCATAAGTTGTATATAGAAGATGGTAAATAAAGCTAGTCATAGAAGTTCAAGGTTATTAAGTAAAGTAGAATAAATAATATCAAGGTAAATGTTTTTTATAAAAAATAAACACTAATTAATATAGAAGAAAAATTATTAGAATTTCTTTAAGATAAGTAGTTAAATTCAGAAACCATAAATAATTGTTATTTTTTTAGAGAAATCAAAAAAGTTTGATATAATTTTTATTAAAAATAAAAATTAAGTTTTTTCGACCTTTAATTGTGCAATGAAAATGAAAATTATTCAAGTTCGAGGCCATACTCTATATTTCTTTATTAGGATATTGTCCTAGCAAATAATCTATAGAGTTTTTTTGTTTTCAAATTTATTATTTGTGTTGATAGATCTATTTCGGGAATTTTCTAGGTTCCCATCATCAGAACACGTTTTGAAAGCGGTAACAATCCCATGTCAAACATCAAACATTCATATAAACTAGTTTACTCACTACATGAGAACTAATTAATATATGAGCTTGAAATTAAAGATTATTACCATTGATCAAATTTATGCAACAAATCTTACTTTTATATAATGCACTAATTTAAACACAGATATTGCATACAAAAATTATGCATTATTGCGAACATTTAATATTTTTTCATTTTTTTGATTTACTCACAAAATTTCAGTTATGTTTCTGATTTTTACTTTAAAACTATTTTTAAAAATTTGTTTATTGATTTTTTTTTTAACAATCAAGAAACACCTTATTCAAATTTTAAATAAAACACAAACTATAACTGACCTGTGTTGTGCTCCATACTTTGATGAAATGGCGAATCGGAGTTGATAGTTAATTGACAATAGCAGGATACTTTAATTCCTGCACTTAGTTGTTCCCGAGCTTTTGATTTTTATTTATAAACGTTATTTGCTAACATTGTTAAAAAATCACAAAATAATTTAAAAAAATAAAGTAATGTTTTTGAAATGTGTTTTGTTTAATTTGAAAATATAAAACAAAAGAAATAAATATTTAAAAAATAAATATTTGTCAAACAAACAATTTTTTTAATAAATGTTATAACTGCTACGTCTCTGGTTAAATTTATTACTTACATTTTTTTTAAAAATTTCAAATTCTTCTGCTTCTGTTGACTGCTAATAACTTTAAATTTAAAATTATCCTCCAAAAACTTTTTATTTTTCATCACTTCCCTTTATGTATGCGGTTTAAGTTTTTTCTTAAATCTTTAAAGAAATTCCTTATTTCTTTTCCATGTTTACCTTTAAGCCTCTTTTTAAACTGGTTTATATTTTTACTACTGTTTTTGGCTTTATTTCTTTTTTTCTGTGTAAACATTTCGTTAACTTATGCAAAAAAAAAAAAAAAAAACAGTTCATACCACAGAAACTACAAATCTTTTGTGGTCAATACATTGGACCACGCCAAGATTTAATGATAATTGCTAGTAAGCAAAAGGGGACAACAATAACGTTATTGCCAATAGACTAAAACAAGTTTAAATTGTTTAACTAAACAAGGAGACAGTGACATTTTTTTTTTTTTTTGGTGAATGAAACTTTAAAACAAAACTTAAAAAGGCTTAAGAAATAGAAGATAGTGAACAACAAAAAAAACAACACAGTTCCATGATTGTTGAAATTTTTGTTTTTTGAAAACCGTTTTGTCCATTTATACTCAAATCAATAGGTCAAATACATATTCATATAAAATTCTTGTTCGCTTAGTTTCTTAGATACTCTCCGATTTTAATGAATTTCGCTTATGTAGTATTAAATTTAGAAGAAATCTGTTTGTTTTTGGGTAAGTTTTGCTCAAATTTGTATTGGGGAAAAAATATGGCCCAAAGCAATGTCTGTGGGGAGTTCATTCAACATACGGCAAGTTCGACTGATAATCGAATTCTCCAAGCCCTGATTTGTCTAAGCCGCCAAGGGAAGAATTACTTCATGCACCTTTCTACCCTAAGAATTTCTAAAAAAAACCCCGCCCAAGCCTACATAGGATAATGAACACATACCAAATTTCAAGCTCGTAGCTTCAGCGGTTTGGACAAGACGCTAAGGGGGAGACTTTTCCCTCTTCTAAACATTTATTTTACCCCCGTTCCTGTGCAAAATTCCAAACAGTACAATATCAGTTCGGTTTTATTCGAAGGAATACATATTGAACAATTTAGTTTTCCAACCTAAGGGGTTTGGGCAAGCCACCAAGGGGTTCAGTTTTTTTCCTTTCTATTCCTCCCTGTAAGAATTTTTAGTAACTTTATGCTTTTATAAAGTATTGTTTCAGTTTTTTTGTTCGTTATTTATTTACACAATCTTGACACACACTACAAACAATGCCTTTTTGAATGGCTTTAGTATGTGTGTAAACTTTTTAATTTAATGGTTTTGTAAGGGAATATTCGCTAATGTGGCCATACATCTGGTTTTTGGGCTATATAAAAAAAAACTAACAATGAACAATTAGTCACAATTCAAGTGAACAGCCTTCTTGCATTTGTTGCAGTTTAGGGAATTCTTTGAAGTCAATTTCAAGGGCATTAAGTTTAAACAAATTATACAAAAATTTGTATCTAATGAAATTTTGCAGTATGATGAGAGTCTTGCCTTCTTAGAGATATAAATTTTGAAGGGGGTATATTGTAATTATAATATATAGTTATTTTGACATAATTTACTGCTTCAACAAATTCACTTTTGTCTATGGCAGGCTTTGGTTTTTTTTCTATATTTACTATAATACTTTTAAAACTTCACCCCGTATTGAACATATTCAAAAAAAATTCACATAATTTAAACAATTGGAAATTTTTTGCGGATGTAAGATCGAGACTTAAAAGACACTTAAATAAACTGTATTTTTGTATATTTAACAAAATAAAAATGTAAACGAAAAAAATAAAACAAAATAAAATTTAATATTTCACTATTGTCATCACACTATCCCAAATTCAACTACTTTTTAAAACGAGTACAAAGTTTTAAAAACAATTTTTTTTAATCCAGGAAATCTGTTTGTAAAAAATCTGTTTGTAACTCAATGAATTTTTGAACGGAAACTTATTTCAAAATTTTAAATTTAATTAACCATAACTCTTCAAATTCTAAGAATATGTTAAAACATTATTTTTTTTAATAATTTTTCTTTGAATAAAGTCCTAAATCTTAGAATCGTAGATCTTTTCCATAAAAAAAAAATAAAAAATGTAAATCGTGTTTTAAAATTCTAACCACGTTTTTATGGAAAATATTATTTACACTTACATATACTGCATAAAAAACAGGATATTTCACTATAAGAGTGGGGGTAAAATAATAAAGACTTTATAATGAAATGCATGATTTTTTTTTTGTTGAAATATTATACAAATAGAAAAAGACAACCTAAGTAAAGAATAATGTTAATAGAAAAACTAAAGATAAATAAAAACAGAAATACAAAACGATAACATATTTACAACAACAGAATATAAGATATTATATCTACTTTGAATTATAGATATATGACAGGTATACTATACAACAGAGTTATACCTGTTGGAAATGATAATATTTGTCAAACAAATATAGAAATGTTAATAAATAAACAAATTTTATAATGACTATAGCAGAAATAAAAGTTAAAAATAAGAATTTAAAAAATTAAGAAAACACTTGTGTTTTTTTTAGAGTTTAAATACGAAAGTCAAGTGTTTTGAAAAAGGACTTTTTAGAAAAAATAGTTTTCATTATTGGTTTTGTTTTAACTAATTTTCTTCTTTAATGATTAATATTTTTATTTTCAAGAAACAAGTTTACCACACCTATTTTTTTTATGCCAAAGAATATTTTTTTCCAAGACTCTTTAATGTCTGCTTCAACTTACTTTAACATGAAAACACGCCAAAATTTACTTTTTTTAATATTTAGTTTCTGTCTTTCCTAAAGCCAGTTTGTCTGTTTTTCTTTTGCAATCCTAATGAGAAAAAACAATTTAAGTATGAAAAGCACAGAACATGAAATGGGCTGTGAAATACCCTATGCCAAATATCCTTAATAATTTTAATAAAAATAAAATTTTAAGAAATAGAACGTTTAATATAAGGTTTGGCTGAAATATACCTTAATTCAGAACTAAGCTCTCCGATTTTAATTAATTACTTTATGGTGTGAGCAAGAGTATTCAAGTTCACGACTGTTAAACAAAACCCGATTAATAATTTTGCCCTTTTTACATTGGTCCTCAGCAGAATTTTGGTGACGCGAAATGAATTGGCGAATGAAGAAAATTTTTAATTAATAAACCACATTGAACGATTTTTTGTTAAACAAAAAACAAATGATCTTGAACTTGAATAATCTTGCTCACATCATAACCTCTGATAAAAGATCGAAAAACAAACTTTTGGTTATAATTTTTAAAATTTAATATTAAAATTTTTGAAAATCAGTTACACTTCAAAATGTTTTCATGACAGTTTTTTGGTGCAGTAATCAGTAGTTGTTGTTTTTAACTGCAATTGCAGTTGTATTTCTATGAATACTATTTGGCAGTTATTTTGAAAAAAAAAAAAAAGAAAACAGTTGTTTCAATCAGTTGTTTTAGAATTTTAATAAACTACTACCAAAAACAGTAATTTTGCAGTAAACAGTTAATATTTGTTAGTTATTTAAAATGGAAGATTTTTTGTTATTGATATGCTCATAGTTTGTAATAAATAATTAGAAAGTATCATTGTATCACCAATGCATTAAAACGTTATAACTAGAGTAACGTGTTTGCAATTTTTACTTTGCGTTTTAAGTAGCATTTAGGAAATACAAATTTTATTGTAATTGAAATGAAAAAACTATTTTTTTTATGAAAAAAGTATTTTTAAATACCGGAAAAATAACGGTTAAAAAACAGTTGTTTTTTCCAATGTTTACAGTTGTTTCAAATTTTTGTAGTAAAAACTTGTCAATTGTTTTTACGACATTGTTAGTTGTTGTTTACTATATATACAGCGTGTCCGCCGGGAAGGTATACTACTTTGTTTGTTTATAATTTTTGATTAAATGAAAGAGAATGGATCTTATATTGATAGATGTTTTATTTAATGTCTGCAATTATGTATGGAATACAATATCAGATAAATGTCCGCCTCTGTTAGCCTCACAAATGCGAGCCCTTTTGAGCACATTTTTCATTACATTCTCACACATTTCACGCGGTATTTCATTAATTTCATCACGAATATTTTGTTTGAGTTGCTCAAGCGTTTCTGGGTTGTTGCATAAACCTTGCTTTTCAGATATCCCCACAAAAGAAGTCCTGAGCAGTCAAATCAGGCGACCGTGGAGGCCAATCAACACCACCCTTTCTTGAAATAACTTGAAATAACACGTAACTTTCTCATCGTCACAGTAATCGATTATAGATTTGATAAAATGTTTTAACGATTAAAACACGTTGGTTTATCGAATATTTTTCCATTATAAATTTGCCACGTGTCTACTTCACGATTGCCAAATAAGAACTGTCAAGACTAATGTTTACCAAAATGACGGCAAAACAAAGTAGTATACCTTCCCGGCGGACACCCTGTAGGAAATATAAAATTGTTATTGTAATTGAAATAAAAAATATTTTTTTTTTATTAAAATAGATTTTTAAAAATACCAAAAAAATAACTGTTGAAAAGCAGTAGCTTGTACCAAATTTTACAGTTGTTTCAAAACTTGTGTAGTAAAAAATTGTCAGTTATATTACTGCATTTGTTAGTTATTTTGCAACAGTTAAAGACGACTAACTTTTTAATTATTTTAACGTTAATTACATTTTTAGTCTTTTTACCTTAATTTACGGTTGTTTTAACTGTCATTTTCAGTAGATTCTACTGCCTATTTTTTTGAATGTAATAAGAAACCGGTTTTCCGTTACCTTTCCTTTTTAGTAAACTTTCCTTTTTAGAAAATTGCAGACATTGTAATTTTGCGGTCTTTCGGCATGGTTCCAAAGTGACTGCAAGACAATTAGATATAATTAAAAGTATTTGAAAAGTCCGTACAGAAAAAATAATTATAAATCTATATATAAATAACTTTTGGAAGTTTTTTAATCCACAAACTGTGATGGCTAAGGAATTAAGTTAATTGTCCTCTATGACTTATTAAAGTTTCATTAAGATCTGAGTATTCACTCACCGCACCCCCTTACGATTTGAGACCTTTAAAGTTCAAGCGAAACATTTAACGGTAAAAACAAGTTTCTATTCTTAATAACTAAGTTTTTATACCGTCTTTGTTTCCTAAATGATTTAAATAAAAACCGATTAACCCACAGAAAAAAACCTAAATTTGGCCCAACACCCGGATTTTAGGTTAATCGGTAACCATTTTTGGAAGCACTATTCATTGTATCTCCAATGCATAAAAACCTTATAACTGGAGTACCGTTTGGAAGTTTTACTTTTCAGTTTATGTACGAAATACAATTTTTTGTTGTAATTAAAGGAAAAAATATGTTATTTTAATAAAATGTATTTTTAAAATACAAAATTGTGCGCCCCGGTAGGCTAGTTGGTAGCATGCTAGCTTATCAGTGCGGGGGTCGTGGGTTCGATTCCCACCAGAGACACTGGTCTGTTTCCGCTACAACGCGCTGAAGGCCATAGTAGCTAGTGCTCGGTTAGGGTAATAGTATATAATTGGTAATTATATGATTATTAATTAATAAAAAAAAAAAAAAAATACAAAAATATATGTTAAAAAGTAGTAGTTTTTACAAATTTTTACAGTTCCTTCAAAAATGTTTTTGTAAAAAATTGACAGTTATTTTTACGGACATTGCTATTTATTTTTACTGCATTTGTTAGCTGTTTTTCAACAGTTAGAAACAACTTAATGTTTATTTTAAATTTATTTCATCGGGATAAACATTAATTTCATTTAAAGTAATATAAATGTGCTAAAGTCCCAAAACTTATTTAACAAATTGTGAAAAACAATCTGCTGTAGGCGTGTCCCTATCCGGATTTTCATTCCTGCCCAAGGAAATCTTCAGGGGACTTTGTTATTAGAATTTCTAGAGATATTTGTTATGTTAAATCACAAACTCAATGAGAATTTCTTGTCCTCGTCTAGGAGCGAGATGCAAAATTTAAAATATCAAAGAAAAAACAAAAACAACAACAAAATATTATCACAATTGTCTTTGTCATCTTCCAAATACTACTCTGTTTTTTGACAGACCTAGCAATGTAGTGACGTTTATTCAAGTAAATCAACAATAGAAAATCATATGTTTTCTATTAGTTTAGTTTAGTTAGTTGTTTTAATGGAAATTACCTTTGTCGCCTTTTTAACTGAACTTACGGTTGTTTTACCTCTCATTTTCTATAGATTCGACTGTCAAAACTTTTTTGAGTGTTTTGAAGCAAATAAATCTTAAATCAATCATTCTCTGTTTTGAGCCATTTCTAGAAAAAGATTATAAAATGGGCTTATCTTTTGGCCCCGTTTATACCTTTTCAAATTTTGAAATGGCCTAAAATCTAAGAGAAGTCGATTTTAAGAAAACCTCTTGTATTCAGTGCACTCAATTTACAAAAAAATATTTAGAAATGATTTTACTAAATCATAAAATTCTTAAATTTCAATGAACTTCGCCAAAGGTTTTATTAATTCTTCAATGTCTTAGTAACCTGTAGGGTACATTTAAAAACTTCTATTACGAAAACATTGGTTAAAATTTCAAGTTTTTTATGTTTTTTCTGTATAAACTTGTGCCAGTCATGTTATAAAATCCCAACAAGAACTTAAGTTGGTTGTTTTTGTATTATTTTTTTTTTTTTTGTTGTTTGTCTTCAACTCCATTGTAAACAATTTCCAATGAAGCGTGCTTTGTCATTTTATCTTGTACTCCATTGTATGTCTGTATACAGACATGTACCAACCAAATATGGCCTTAAGTTGAAATAACCATAAAAAAATACTAAAAACAACAATATATAAAGAAGCTAACTTCTACTTAAAGGCGTCATGTTCAGAAAAAATAAAAAAAAAAACAACATCGAAAAGGGTCTAAAGGTTTTCTCTACTGCTGTATAGCTTTAAATGAATTCTAAAGCCCCTTCACATGCTTTATAAGGTTTGAAAGAAAAAAATCTCAGTTTTTAATGCTGTTAAGAGGAAAGCAGTTTTTTTTTAGATGATAAAACTAAAAAGTAATCCAACGAAGGTTCTTTTAGAGATTTTTTTTAAATAAAGCCGGTAACCGGTTTTTTATTTTTTAGTTTACTTAAAAAAAAATCTTAAAAATGCGCTTTTCTTAAATTGAATTTAAATATAATAACAAAACATAAATCTAAAGATATTTTTAAAGAAACTTAAATCATAATTTTGAAATTTATATTTTATTTAAATGAAAAAATGCTTTGAAGATTAATCTGCTTATTTTTATACATCTTTTATATACAAAATTCCTAAACAAACCGTTAAAAAACAAAAGACTTAAGCAACAAACTTGATAGCAAACAAATCATGATTAATAAACCCACTATAGTTTCTAAGATTCTATATAATTTTTGTTATTAAAAAAAAAAAAAAACCAAACGAAACAAAACAAAACAAAACAAAAGACTTAAGACACAAACTTCCGAAACCAATAATTTTAATAATATTTTTTTTTTAATACTGAAACCTAACATTTATATTCAATTTGAAGTTATTTTCTATTAAAACATTAGATATATTAAACTTGTAAATCCCTTTTCTAAAAAAAAAATGATATCTGGTTTCATAAACAATTTAGTCATTCTACATTTTTCATAATTCCTTGAAAAATAACGTTAGATCATTTGCCCTAACAACCTGTTTCCTTTTTTGAAATAAATTGGTGTTAATTTTTGAAATCTTCCTTAAAACTACAAGTTCTTTCTTTAACAAAAAAAAAAAACAAAATATTCCTATTCCATTACTTTTCCTAACAAATATTCCTTTACCCCCTACCCTCAACTGCCCATAAATCTTTGAATAACAAAAATAAACACCACAGGATACAATTAAACACCACTAACTGTCCCTTATCAACTATTCCCGAAAACTAACAAGTAATATTAAATTCCAACCAATGCACGTGTTAAAATAAAATTTGTTTAAAAATGTTCAAAAATATACGACAAAATTCTGTAGAAAAACCCCGGTGGTTACAGGTTATGTGTCCAGCTACACAGAGATAATTTTCTTGGACTAGTTTTAATGACATTTTTCACTAACTTATTGAAGTTTTCTTCACAAGCGAATGAACAATTTCTTTTACTTTATGAAAAAGCTTAATTTAATATTTATGAAACAATTTTTGTAATCAAAATTTTTCATTAGGTGTATGAAACTTTTAGTAAATAAAATGAAATGTTTCATAAAATTTTATGAAAACCTGCATTTATTTAATGAAAAGTTTCAATGGACGCATTTCAGTAACACTTCTTAGATCTAATAAAAAAATTCATTTATATCATGCAGATAATTCTCTTAGTGTACAAAACTTGGCTAAGGGATTAATTTTGGGATTTTTTTTTTCTTCAAAAAATCATTAGAATAATATTTAATAACATAAATTTTACCTGTTTTTTTGTGTGACTCTCTTTGTGATCATAAAAGAGGTCGTTATTTAAAATTCTTAAATGAAAAAATGCAAAATTAATACAAATTAAGTAACCTTCGAAAACGAAAAGTAAATGAACATTTTAAAACAAAAGTTTACGAAAAAAAAAAAAATACAATGGGTAAAGTGTTAGCAGAACTGTAAAAGAATGAAATTCTTAAAAAAATCAGAATATCTATATTTCCATAATTGAGCGAGAAATATCAATAATGTATAAAAATTGACATCACTGAAAATTTTAAGATTTATTCTCTATTAAATTATTAAAAAATTGTTCTTGCAGGAACTTAAAAAATACCATTTTAAATGTAGGGTAATGTTCGCTAATGCGGTCCTACACAGAGAGAATTTCTTGGACTAGTTTTAATGACATTTTTTCACTAATCTGATGAAATTTTCTTCACTATGTGAATGAAAAAATGTCTTAATCTTTACGAAAAAAGCTTGATAGTTTTTAACGAATCAGTTTTTAATGAAACGTTTCATTAGTCGTATGAAATTTTTAATAATACAGTGAAACTTTTCATTAAATTTTATGAAAAACTGCATTAATTTAATGAAATGTTTCAATGGAACGAGTTCCAGTGACGTTTCATAGATCTAATCTATCATATAGAGAATTCCTCTCGCAAGGGTTTTTTGGGATTTAAATAAAACTAACAAGGGAGGCATCCCAACCTGAACTCGCAGATTTTAATAAACATTCGGAGTGTGGTTAGAGGAGAAAAATAAAGAAACAGGTATTTGTTAGTTTGTCTTAAATTTACGTAAATTAGATTTATTTGTACAACAGGGTTTAAAATACTCAGTAAAAAAAAATTTTGACACCCAGAGTGACTACATTTTTGAATTATCTACAACATGAAGAAAAAAAGCTCTTCAGCAAAAATCGCATAAAAACCAAACCTTTATGAATATCGCAAAATTTGAAGCATTCCTCCGCTATTAAATTAAGTAGGCATTACAGTGTATTACTTTTAGTTTATTAAAACTAAAATACCTTCATAAAACGCCGGATTTAATGTTGCTCAAAACACATTTTTTTGAAAAACAAGAATACTTGAAAATATTTATGCACTATGTATACACCACACCAATGTCTTCAAAAAAGTTGTCATTGGATAACAAAATTGTCCATAGTTCCTTTAAAAATAATGCTAAAAAATCTGGAAAAAAATTAAAAAATGGGGTAATTTTTGGCTCCTTTGAATAACTCCTAAATATGAGATTATGCAGCTACGTGTGCCTTAAATTTCTATATGCGGTTCCTGGTCGGGATACCTCCGGACTTGTAAGTAGAATATTCCAAATCCAAAATACATTTGTTTATAGGACAACATTTGGACATTTTTTGTAAATAGATAATTTCTTGTGGCAAACTAATATAAAAAAAGTTACATAATAGTTTTCAAAGCAGCCCAAAAGGTTGAGATTAGCGAACACGTTCTGCTCCTTGGCGCCTCTCCAAACCACTAAATCGCAGAACTTGAAGTTTTGTATGTACGTACCCACTTCACGATTAAACATCTTTATTGGCGGGGATTTTGGAAATTCTTACGGGGAGGAGCAATTAGTGGAAAATATTACATTGAAAAAAAAACTGACCTATGCAAAGAGTATTAGAGTTTGCTAATTTTAAAAACTCGGGTATAAAAAATTTGTAAAATATTTTGCTACAACTCGCTACCAAAATTAATAAAAACTTTAATTTTTCTAACCCAAATTGATCGATTGTTTGATCTCAATTACAACGATTGGCAGAACTTAAGAAAATATCCCTGGTTTAAATTTATTTAAGATATAAAGAGGCTCATTGGTAAAAATGTTGTATTAAATTTTAAAATGTTATCCCTCAATTTTCCCACACAAAAAATTATCAACCAAAAAATTTCTAACTAAAGATTTGATGTTGAAATTAAATTTGTATCTAAACAAGTATTTAATTGGATCAATTAATATATTAAATGGACTTTTAATTATATTAATACGTATTTTATTTTAGATGTAATTCTCAAATTATTTTTTCATACACTGTATACTTAAATAGAAAATTTCAGTATAAAGTACCAAATGCATTTGAAGTTTACAACAAAACAAGCACACACACAAACAGACGCAGACGCAGCATTAACAACAACACACACACCAACGTATCGTTCACACACTTTTTCATGAGTATAATATTTTTTGTAGAAGTTATTTATAACTTTTTCCTTTTTAATTTCCAATAAAAGTTTCAATTGATATTATCATTGTTTAAGTATTCTTATAAATTTAACAAAATCATATTCAACAAATTTCAATTCAAAATGCTATAAATTGTTTTAACATTGTTTTTCCAAAAACGACTTAATTCTTTTCAGTTCTGTTTGAAATACTGTGTAATTCTGTACCTTGTAGTATTTGCGCATACAAGTGTTTAACAATTAGGGATTTTCTAGAAAGAATCGTACATACAATTAAACTGCCAAGTTCAGTTTCGTCCCTTTTCTACTTGCTTTTTGTACAACAAATTATTTGTATTGTTTTGTATTATCCTTGATCCTTTTTAACGAATATTTATTATTGTTGTGTGTGACGAATATTTAGTTTCCTTGTCTGAGTAGAAAAATCCTTTTGTTGTATGTAGTTTTTAAACCAAGCCAGACTAAACAAGTCGTGACATGATTTTTAGTTTTTAAGGATTAAAAACAAACTCTTGTTATTAAATACAGGTAGTCAGGAAACATTTCATAACACAAAACTCTAGTTGGATTTTTAGTGTTTGTTGATGTAGTTTAGATAAGAGTTTATCATATTGTTAAGAGCAAATAGTATTTTGTGAGCGGTTAGTTTGGAAGATTACAACCAAGAGAGTACAGTTTTTTTGATGATAAAAAAGTTGCTTTAATGAGAAATTTTGAAGATGCAAGAGCAAATGGAGAAGTTTATTTACAATAATCAGAGAATAATTGGGGATAGGGACATATTACGACTTTCAAGACTTAAAACTTGACAGGCAGATTTATTTTGTAGTCATAATTTATAATCATCCGACCGAACAGTTCGGACAAAAAACTATATTTGGTCGGTTTTGGGTATCTAGAGGCAATGATTATACATTTTTGTATTGGAAACATGTTTGTTAAGCCAATTTAATTCGATTTTGTGTATAAAATTTAAGGAAAAAGCCGAAGTTTAGCTATAAAGTTAAAAGTTCGGCCGCCGAACTATTTTCGATTTGGCCGAACTTTTGAAGGCCGACAGTAAATTTATAGCTTAACTACGGACTTTACTTTAATTTGTCACTCAAAATCGTCTCTAATCAGCCCAATAAACATTTTTCCATTCGCCAAATTTCTCCATAATGTTTTTAAATAAAGAATACAGACCAAATGCATTTTCTGGCCGAACTGTTCGGTCGGACACTAATAGTCACCCATAATAAAGTATATAGTGCTCCCCAATAGAGAACGAATCAAAATTATAGCTTTTAACCACCACAATTTTAACCCAAAGTGATAGCTTTAACTCATTATGGACCAACTGTTGCATTTTAAACAATTATTTTTAAACATGGATAAAGATAAAATAATCTAGAAAATTTGTATACAGAGTTGAAAAATATTTATTTGCAAAAATATATTTTTGACCTTTTTTGATGGGACCTTTTTTTAAAAATTATTTAAAAATATGAATTAAAAAAAAACAAGGCTATTGTTTCTACTAATAACGATTTTGTAAATCTTGACAATTTTTTCAATAATTGTGAAATTTTTTTTTGATTTTTTTGCCCCCAATTTTAGCTGTTTTTTAAATTTTGTCGAGTTTTTTAAATTTGGTCTGTAAATCTTGACGATTTTTCAATAATTTAAAAATTTTTTTTTTATTTTTTTGCCCCAATTTTTAGCTGTTTTTTAAATTTTGTAAATTTTTCCATTCACGGTGGAGTACGCTATAAGCGTGGTAAATATTTTCCAAAAATTTATAAAAATAACAGGATTTTTTCTTCAATTCTCTTAATTTTGAAATTTTTATTTGCAATATTAAATCAATTCTTCAATAAAATTACGGTTCATACAAGTTATAATTATTTTCGGTGAAGTTGTAGATAAAAAGCGGAAAGTTTTGTATGAAATGAGGAGCCGCAGAACAAAACGTACTTTTCGCAATATTTTACAAATTGGTTTTTTGATATTTTCTTAATTTTTGGGTTGAATCTTTTACAGAAAATTAGCATATTTTTTTTAGTTTGTAACCAAGAAAATGGGTTCTAAAAAAATTGGTGCATAACAAAACGTACTTTTAATTTTTTTTTATCAAAGCGTAATATTTAATAGTCTTTGCCATTGTTTCGTGTAATGCATTTTTTGCTTTAATGAAATGCAATCCATTAATCAAAACCAACATAATCCCCACTTTTTAGTTGTCTTTTTATTACTTTGTTTTAATAACATTTTTTAATATTCTCAATTGATTTGGCGTTTACTTAAGTCATTCCATTCTATATAAGATCTATCCCAAAAAAAATTTTGCTTTTATTTAAAAAGAGAAGCAGCACTCAGGAACTTCTTCCTATTATTATGTGTTGCTTTCTTTGGAAAGGGGATAGTGGAGAGATGAAAGGTGGTGAAAGATGAAGGGCTTCAAATGGCAAACTGTAATGCGCGAGATGATAAGTTTAGAACATTGTTGGTCGCCACTGAAGTAGAGTTGGCGAATTTATTGAAGCTGTGTTTCATATCCCTGATTCATTATTTTTTGTACTCGGTGGGGTTAATTATGGGAAACCGAGGTCAGCGATACATATAAGTGATAGAAAATCATACATTTATTTTTCTAAATTGATGTTGTCGTCACCGGGAATCGAACCCGGGACCATCTGTGTAACAGTCCAACGTTGTAACCATTACACCACAACGCCCATTTTATAGCAATAACTTTTACTTATATTATTTTTTGAGTGTATTTTTGAGAATTTGTAATTTTGTATTTTTGATGGCATAATCAAAAAATAACATTGCAGTAAATGACAACAAAAAATATTTAATTTCAAAGTGTAATTTTTTAATATTTTA
Organism: Delia radicum; assembly: GCA_021234595.1. NCBI lineage: Eukaryota > Metazoa > Arthropoda > Insecta > Diptera > Anthomyiidae > Delia > Delia radicum. The sequence goes on along the minus strand of CM037853.1, from coordinate 221,002,469 downwards.
GATCAGGCTAAGAAATCAAAACGTCTTTTTTTTTTTTAACAAATCGTACTTTTTTTTTACTTTTTTTTTAACAAAACGTACTTTTTCCGATATAAAAATGGTTTTTATAAAACATCCTCAACTTTTAATGTGGTGACTTATGGCAGTTTGATGCATCTTTTGATAAGTAAAAAGCTGGTTACCATTTCCAGGTTCATGCAGTTTTTTAAGGGGACGAAATAACGAAATAAAGCTCAATTTCGCTAAAAATTTGATATGAGCAAAAAA